>DVQG01000724.1:0-13120 GCA_018231605.1 Papilio ambrax
ATTTCATCGAGATCCATTCAGCCGTTTAGGCTACAAATTCTAACAAACATCCATCCATCCGTCTAAACTTTCGCATTTATTACATTAGTAATATTAAGGGAAATTCCTGCTTTCAAGACATGCGCGTGTGTACGTTGTATTATTTTAATGTATTTGCAGTGTTGACTCGGCGATGTCCACTGGTATTGTATATAACTAACACAGTTGAAATTTTAAATATAATATTCTATGTGCGAGTAATCTAAAATAATTGAAATGTTTTCTTTACTATGCGAGATTAGTTTTCTAGAGATAAAGTGAAATGTTTTTGTGTTATGACACGTTCACGTATGTCACCTTCAACATTTTATATTCATAAAGATTAACAAAGCGTAGTTATACACTTCCAATGACTTTTCTGTAATAATGTCTAAAGCCCGCTATACATCTTCAGTTTAACTATACAGTATTAACTGTACAGTTAATACGTTATATGTGTTAAACAGTTTTACTAACACATATTAAGTATTCCCTTGTCATTTGAGACCGGCATTGGTAAAAAAAAAACTTTTTGGCATTCACTTAGTCAACAGTGTTGCCAATCATTTATTGAGTAAAACCGTTGGCTTGTACTGCCTCTTCAAATATTTATTATTCGTTCGGAGCAGCTTTTTAATGTTTCAGAGAAGGAAACATCGAGCAATGAAATGGTGCTCTATTTCGCATGTTCATTTTGTAATGTATCCCACGAGGCAACACATTTCCCTCATTTACAACTTGAATTAATGTTCATATTTTATTTCCATGATCCTTTATGTACAGTCGAGGAATCTGGCGATATTCAACCTAAAAAAACTACAGGGAATTCATCATCAACTTGCCCTTATCCTGTACGGAGGGTCGGCACACTATTTGCTCTTCCTTACATCTCCACCAGCCCTCATATCTGAATCCACTCCTTTCTTAAGCATATCCTCTTTTACACAATCCATTCATACTTTCTTCGGTCTTCCTCTACATTTGTAGCCATCCACATTCAACTTTCTGGTTTATGTCCCCATCGTTTCGACGCATAACATGTAGAATATTCTAATTGAAAAATTAAAAACGTTTAATGTAATTTAAAAAAAAACACGAATGTTAATACAGAATGTAACCTTATCGATTTGTTATCAATAAGTTACATCTATTGAATAAATTTCAGGGCAATAAATCAGAGCTCACTCATAAATTATGTCAGATAAAATCAAAAATAAATTAACTGTGAATTGCTATCGAGTCGAGTTTCGTGAAATCGGCAAAATAAATTGGCGATATATATTCTCAGAAGTATGTAAGTAGTAAGTACTTTTAGCTTAATATTATGATTTACCGAGGGCTTCCAGTTTTACCACACCTGTACGTATAAAAATGTTGCTATGATGCATTTTACTCATGTTGAAAACTGACAGTTATCTCGCTAATTCTTTACGAAAACTCGGAGACATTTTAGACGTACGACGATGTGGTAAAACTGGAAGCCCTCGGTAAATCATAACATTAAGTTAAAGGTAAGTACTTACTTATATAGCCAATTATTTTGCCGATTTCAGGAATTTCGACTCGATAGCAATTTATTTTTGATTTTATCTGACAAAGAAACTTTTGTATCTTTTAAGTCAATTAAATTGTTCCAAAATCTAATTTTTGTTTGTAACATTTTGTAATGTTTCTTGTTAGTTACACTGTAGTGTGGTAACGTGTGTGCAGTACAAGTAACTACAGAACGGTTAATAGCAAAGGAGTTGATTTTTAATTGCATTCAATTCTCCCTGGCAATGCTTATTAGTAAATATTCGGGGGAAGTAAAACCAACTGAAATATTCTGTTATTTATAATTAACCATTTTCAAACACATTAAAAAAATCAACCATTTTCGTGTTCATTATCTTAGAAATGTTGATCTTCCCCTTAGCCCTTTGATATTAATAAACTTGGCAAATGTTCTAAATTCTATATAAATCTGTAATCTCTCCCATAACATCTTGCATAACCCATCCTGTATCATCTCAACCATGGTCCAGACATTACATAATTGCGCGCTTACCACCTATATACAGTATGTCCTGAATCTTGTACACGTTATATCCGGACTCTATACAATGTCATATTTTATACTCTTACTTGTTTGAGACTAAAAACACAGATTTGTCTTATGTTTCAAGAACACTGTATTCAGAAAATAAGATGCGACGTAAGTAAAAAGTTAAAAAGAGTTTAATTTTGCAGTTGTAAAAGGATCAAATCGTTGAAGTCATCAAATAAAAATTCGTATAGTATTAACAATGAGCACACCTTCGTCACGCGCTGTCATACATTATGTCATTAAAAATTAAAAAGCAATTAATTAAAACGTCACTGCACAAAGGGCCTATCACACGTGACGGCCTGTGGTGGAAACGATGCTGGTGCGCCGGCGGCCCCTTTGATGTCCTCCCTCCGCTTTGATCGCGCCGCGCCGACGATCCGCCCGACTACTTATCGGTTCGGATTTATTATGATTCGGGGGCTGCGGGTCCAGGGGCGGGCAGCGGGCGGCGGGGGCTCGCTCCAGCCAGCTACTCGCAGACTTACTACAACTACAAGAACCTTTCCCATTCATGCTAATTTCACTTTTTCTCCATCTCTCATGAACGTACTATTGAACTTTTTTGCGAAAAGCGGCTTTAGCAAAAGCTTTACCGTTCGGTTTTTATTAACTATTGAAGGTACTATGGTTTTTTAACAATAAATTGTTGTAATAACTTTAAACAATACTAGTAACGCTTAAAGCTTGGTAGACTATGGTGCATAACAATAAGTTATTGGTCACGTATAAAGTCCATTTAATTATATACAAGTAGCTATGTACAATAACTAATGTTAACATCTAACATGGATCTAGTTGTGCAAATTAAATTCTTTAAATGAAGTAGTATTCGTACTAATAAATAATTGATTTATTATACGTACATTTTATGTTAATTTAAAGGGTACATTAAAATGTACAGATAATAAGTTATTTATTAACATTCTATGTAGTTGTGCTAGTCTATTGAAGTTATATTTTTTGTCTGCTGTATCGACGCGGACTTCGGTAGCACTTGGAGAGCTTTTAACAAAAGTTCTTGACCCGATTTGACTGATGTGATATTTGATAGCTTTTTATACACGTTTTGTATCAAATAAATATGATTTTAAGTTTGTACCTAGTTAGGAAACTAATTAAACTTTCAATACCGTCTATATTCCGTCTATATACCGTTCAATAACGTCTTTGCCGTGAGTTTGATTTTTTACAATTAGGTATTGAAATGACAGTTAACTGTCCTAACGATTCAATGACAAACGATTAAACGCTTGCTCACAAAACAGCATTTTTTTGTGTTTATTATTAAAGTAAAACGGACAGTTTAATAGTCTCATATACTAAATTGCTTTTAAAACGCCGCCCAACTAAATCATAATAAGATTGAATAATAAGCCGTGAAGATTTTGAATGATTTTAATGGCTAATTCTTCCGCTCTGGTTGTAACAGCGCGTCTTTCGGCGTCGCGTCTTCTTTCAGACATCCTGATTTATTGTCCGGCCGCTAGATGCTGTGCCGGTAGTCAATAAAACAAATTTAATGAGCCCGTCTCGTATCATATATCAGACGCGGCATCATAAAGGTGGGTACTGTCAAAGGGCTCATTGTGCCGGCCATCTTGTATGGCATTTTTACAGTCAGGTACAGGCTTTGAAGGTCCGTGCCGCACGTCAATTATATTCTACTTAGCTCAGTGCACATCGAACAACACCCCCGACAAAATTGGCTCCTACTTCAAATGTAATATTTCTTTGAGAATGAAACGATAGAAAGCTGCAAGTCGTAATACAGTAAACAAAACAATTATTCCTAACTAGCTGTTCCCGTGCGGCTTCATCCGCGTGAAATTATATCATTTTATTTCATTGTGAAATTTTCAATTGCAAATGACAAAATTACTGTTACCATAGTAACCTTGCTACCGCAATGTTGGCAGCTTGTAGGTTATGGTGGTTATCACATGAAGGTCTTTGTTCCAACTAACTTTAATAGCGTGAATATGTAAAGCGTAAAGCGTGTCGTAAGTTTAGGGCTTTTTTAAATATGGAGTCATTCAAAAATATGCTGTGATTGCTGACATCCTAGACCACAAAGTAGTGTGTGTTTCGCTTTATTATATTAGTATAGAAGTATAGATGGGAATTACGTATTCACCTGCATTTGACAGGTAACTACAAACACATTGTGTTGTTAATAATGCAGTAATCAATCATGCTAATATTATAAATGTGAAAGTCTAGATGGAAGGATGGAAGGATGGATGTTTGTTAGAGTTTGTACTCTAAACGGCTGAACGGAGTACAATGAAATTTGGTACAGATGTAGAAGATACTCTGAAAGAACACATAGGTTACTCAGTATTGTTTTTTTTTGTGCGGACGGAGTCGCGGCCAAAGCTAGTGTAAAATATTGTTGATGTTATTGTAGGCTGTCCGATTTTCTTGTTTGTAACAACGTAAAGTTGATTATTATACCGATGTCATTAAAATGCATATTTATGCGAGAAACAAGTTCTTAAGTTAATCATTGTACATTAGTTACTTATCTCGGCAACTTAATGTGAACCATATGACCAAATGTGACAACGCAGAGGAATCGCAAAGCATTGTACATGCAATGACACAATTGCCTGCATCTTGGAAAGACAACAGAGCTGAAATTTTACTCTTTAAAATATGGGATCTTGTATTATGTTGATGCATTGTGTTGATCTTGTAGCAGATTTTTTTTATGATAAAATGAAGTCGCGGTGACGTTCCACCCATCTGGCATGTCCTTTTGAGCATAAACCTTGGCGTGTAACAGTCGTGCATAAATACTAAATGCTCCATTAGGATTCATTAGAAAGGTTTACATTGCAAAACACACTGTTATTGAAAACGTGTTATTTGGATTTGCTATTCGTGTATGACGTCATCTTTACATTAATGGTACTTGTAATATTTCTGTGTCTTTTTATAAAATTAACGTATTGAAAGTATATCATTAATTTTCAAGGAAGTATATCCTAATTTTATGTTTAACGATAAGATTTTTATCCAAGTTAAGAAATAAACAAAAATATTTAAAATTACGTCTAGTGTTTTCGGGGATCTAAAGTTATTACTGATTTCGATTAACATATTTCTGATTTACGATACATAATGATCAAAAAGATCATTAAAAAGTTATTGCATATAATTAAAATATAAAATTGCTCAAAGCAAAAATTACATCAAAAGGTTCGTTTTCCGAAACCTGAAAGTATCGTATCGAGTGTACTTAACTCATTAGAATGTAGATATAAATTAGAAGATCAAAGGGGCCGATGGGCGGGGCGTCGCGTCCCACAGATGTTTGCCAAAAGGAGTTATTAAAGTGAAACGAGGTGCAAAACGCGTGGCGGGTGTGCGCGGGCGCAGGTCCCGAAGGCATTGCACGGTAGCAGCAGCGGGGCGAGCTCGCGTGGCCCTCGCCCGCGCCCGCGCCCGACTCACGCGCTCCGTAATGCTTGCATAATAATAATGACGGATGCCGATCGCGCGGCGGCGCCTTTGATCCGCGCCGCCTTTGATCTCGCCGCCGGAGCCGCTCCTGGCGCACAAACGAGCGCCCGCCGCTCTTTACCTTTATTCGGTCGGACGCCGCGCCGCGAGTCGTACGGCGGCTCCGTTCCCGGTATAAATACAGCCTTTATTCTGTGGCTACTGTGCGCGCAGTGACGTCACGCGGCATGGGGTGTGCGAGATCCCGTGGCGCGGAGGCGCAGCCGCCGCGATGACTGCATCTCTGCACATCGCTCGCCTCGCATGGACCATATGTGTACGCATACGATTTTTATTTAGTGGTTTGTTTTTGTTTTGGTGTCTGATACATTTGGTGATAATGTTGGGGTAAGAGGAAAGTATTAAGCTTTCCCATATCTCAGTCAGTTTCTTTAATATTGTGTGAAAAAGTAAACAATTTGTTTGTTTTCAAATTGTCGCGGGTGTTTTACACGACAAGTTTGTGTCGATATATTAATGTTTTTCTCCGAACTTGAGTTGATTGATATTTGCGTCTCTTTATAGGAATATTGCATCGATCAAACAGCAACCAAGTATATCTCGAACGAATTTTGTGAATGAAATTGTAATTTAGCGAACCTAATTTTGGTACAAATTGTCAGTCAGGTTTGCCTAAAAATATTTCAATATTTTATACATATCCTAATTCTAATGGGGTTAAAATACATATTAACCTATACATATAATGAAAAATTGGAGTGTCTATTTGTAATATCCAAAGAAAAATTCGAGATTTCGGGAAGATGATTTACTTGCGTTGCTGATAACAAATTTTGTTTTGTCCGTCTGTCCGCAAGCCGCGTTTGTTCCGGGTAAATTCCGAAATGGCTGGGCCGATTTCGACCAGACTTTTACTGAATGGTAGCTAATATAGACAGACGGGCTACTTTTTATCTTAACATTGCGAGGACGAAGTCGCGGGCAACAGCTAGCTTGTGATTATTTTACAGAAATTTTACAGTTCAGAATGACAAATAACTAAAGCTTTAAAAGTGCCTTTTAACAGCAACGACAAATGTTCAGCAAACAAAAGAGGTGTTTTATGTTTGTGAAAAATGTATGTTTATGCCAAATCAATTGAAAATCGGCATTACTTGTCAATTTATAGAAACAAGGAAAGGAACATAAAAAAAAAACATACAGACGAATTAAGTACCTCCGTCTTTTGGGAAGTCGGTCAAAAAGAAGATGTAGTTACCAAAACTTAACAGACAAAATATAAATATACTTTTAAACTCTCTCGTGTTAATTATATTTATTTTATTATAAGTAAACGCAAGTCAGCATCATAAAATTGAATTATTCATATTGGACGCATCGGAGAATGTGACTTAATAATGTGCACTCGCATGAAAAACGTGTTCGTGAAATAAACAGAAAAAAACTCACTTTGAGCGTACCGCTTAATTAAAAAATATACTTAATGTTGTTGTAATGGTTACTCATGAGGAGCTATGATGATAAGGCTAGGAAGCGGTTTGCATCTCGCTTGAATCTTAATGTGTTTACACTCGTCTTTTTAACTGTTAGCTCCTAGCATGTTTTCTAGCAATTCTGTGAACGATGTGAAGAGCTTGAATTTCTTCCGAAAATTAATACTGATTCTTTATTTAGTTGTGGTGTTTACTCCTTTAACCTGTGTATCAAACACAGGTTGTATTGTGCGTCAGCAGTGAGAGTGCGGCGCGGCGCGAGGGACTGCGGCTGGCGCTGCTTGCCAACACCACGCTCACCTGCAACGACGGCTCGCCGGCCGGGTAACTATATAACAATCTATTAAGAAAAGTGATAGGAGTCGACGAGAACAACCGAGTTGGATTATTACAAAAACAATTCACTGTTTTGCTACCTCGAGTGCGACTTAGATGTAGATGCCTCCTTGAGGTATTTTAAGTCAAATCCCATTAGCGTCCATATTTATGGAACGTTATATATTTCAGGTTTTACTTTCGTCGCGGGAGCAACAGCCAGCATTGGGTGGTGTACCTGGAGGGCGGCGGCTACTGCTGGGACGCGGCGTCGTGCGGCGCACGCTGGCGGCGCCGGCCTGGCCTCATGTCGTCTACGCGCTGGCCGCGTGCGCGCCGGGCTCCCGCGCTGCTTTCAGCCGACCCCGCAGCAAATCCGCTGTGGCACTCCTCCAACCATGTTTTACTTCCCTACTGCTCCAGTGACATGTGGGCCGGCACTCGCCTCGCAACAGCGAACAGCAGCTTTACTTTCGCCGGCCGTCTCATAGTCCGCTCGGTCCTAGCCGATCTTCTTCGGCTCGGTCTGGCTGGGCGATTGCTGCTTGTCGGATCTAGTGCCGGTGGTGCTGGGGTGATGCTGAACGCGGATGCTATTAGAAGAGCGCTGAGGCCACATGGCGTGCGGGTCGCAGCGATTGCCGATTCGGGCTGGTTTCTTGATAGACCGGCAAAAGGTCGGCGCTCGTTTTCGACGGACGCAGTTGCGAGATTAGGACACTCATACTGGCGTGGTTCCCCGCCAAGTTCCTGTGTACGCGAGTTTTCCGCGAAGCCGTGGCTATGCTACTTTGGGTATCGCCTTTACCCTCATATACGGACTCCGCTTTTTGTCTTTCAATATCTGTTCGATTCCGCGCAATTGACAGCGGAAGGCGTCCGCGCGCCTCGAACCCGCGCTCAGTGGGACGACGTGCATCAAACGGGAGCGGCATTGCGGTCTAGCTTGAAAACGGTCAGATCGACGTTCGCACCGGCATGTATAGCTCATGGTGCGCTGGCTCGGCCCGAGTGGCTGGCGATCAACGTCTCAGGAGTGCCGCTGCCTCGTGCGATATCGTGTTGGGAACGTCGGCTGGAAAGAGGGACGCGCGAGAGGGCGCGATGCGCTCCAAGAAGGTTGGTAGAGCGGTGCTCGTGGCCGCAGTGCAACGGGTCGTGTCCGCGGCTGCGGGATCCACGCACGGGAGAGGAGGTGGCGCTGGCGGCACTGCTGCAGAGCTTCGGGTTGGACGTGCGCGGCGCGGCGGCCGCCATGGGCCTAGACGCGCGTCAGCTCGCGCGCATGAGCCGCGCCGAGCTGCTGCCCCTACTGGCGCCGCACACATAACTCAAGCCCTCATTTTATAAGTTTGGTGCAAACGCACTGTGAATCTACCTCGTTTTTGTTACAAGTACAAGTATTTTTAATGTTTAAGTTCTATTTATTAATACCAATGTTAGTCGTAACTTTATTTGAATAAGTAAAAAGAAGATATTTTTAAATACTGTTTTTATTTTATCCTTTGATGAATAACAATCGATGACTTTTGCTTACATAATACCGTAATTTACATATATACAATTCTTCTTGAGCAGAGGTGCCAATAAACTGAACTCTGCATTTTTTGGTTACTATTGACAACCATGAAATAAAATAAAAAAAATACCCAACATACACATTTTAGTCAACTAATGTTATTATTAATCACAATAAGTTACATTTGTAAAAGAAACAATACACGTTTCTTTAATATTTTGATTCCTACAGTTCCTGATTTTTTACCCCAATTTCTACTACATAACTAAAACATCGTGTGTCATTGCTAAACTTTTGAAATACAAGATAAACTTTTAAAACAGCAGTTCCAGAAAGCCTGACTAGTTAATTTCTAAATAGAAAACTTACAATATATCTCACTATCATCAATGGAATGTATGGCAGTGCACTGGATGTTTCCGATCATTATTTATCTAGATAAATCTGTGCGGTGTGAATAGAACGAATTGCGAGGCGGCGTGCTAACGAGCGACCTCAAATCGACCTATTTACCCGGAGACCCGCTTCACTTCGTCATAATCGAGCGCCTCGTTCTGAACTAAGTGCTATCGATAGATCGATGACATCGTTGCCTAGGAAGAAGTCTGTAGAGATAATGTTAGCGTGACGTCGCCAATGGCTGTTTAACCGACTGGTTACAATTTTATTGACAGCCTCAGCGTTAGCTCGTAGCGATCCACGTAGTAACAGTATATCTAGAACTGTCGGCGTTGTTTGTGCCATAGCGGAGAATAATGGTGACAGCGCATGAGGTTGTGGTGAAGAGGTTATTGCATCATCTAAGTACTCGAATAAGAGAGCAGGGCTGTTTGTATTTGCCCACAAGTGAGGTAGGATAGGCCAAAGCCATCTGTTTTCTGAAAAAGAAAAGACATTTGGTAAGAATGTAAAGCTTTATTCACATCAATGATCTAATTATATTATGCAGAGTAAATAATCTAGTTTTATTTATGAAAGATAAATTAATTTTCATAGCAATTTTGATATGTTTTATTTAAGCTAAGATAAATAGTAGATTCAATAATAAAGTAATAAGCATTCAATATTATAGGCAATCTAATCTCTTGTGAAACAATAATTCTCTTCGATTGCTGAAAAATTATACTAGCATTATTAAATAATATGAAATTGATTCAAACGCAGATTAAGAGTTTATTTCTATGATTTGTTTTGATAATCAAATATCTTAGCAATTAAATGATAAGATAGACATTATGAAACTAGCATTCCACCGCGACTCCGTTTGCGTGGAATTATAAAAAAAATAAAGCAGGTAACCTATGTGTTCTTTCAGAGTATCTTCTATATCTATGCCCAATTTGATCAAGGTCTATTTAGCCGTCTAGGCTACAAACTCTAACGAACATCCATCCATCCATCTAAACATCATCACATCACACTTTCGCATTTATGATATTAGTAAGAAGTAAGATTTGAGAGATAGTAAGATTATATCAAAACATTTGTTCAAATCGAAAAGTCACGTAACTATAATAATGTATCTGAAGTTACTGACGAAGCTGTTTTTAGGCCGCTTGGGCATTAAGTTATGATCTTAACGTGCTTAGAGTAAACCCAAGTAGAGCCGATCTCGAGAACTCTTGAGCTTAGCCACTGTTAACTTTAGTACCCTAAGTTGTTGACCCCTACTTAGTTATAAAAGTATTTTCTCGCTTTACTGATTGACAAAATCTGTATTAATTTTGATAAATTTGAAACTTTTTTTTATCTTTTTTTATGATTTTATTATAAAAATGATTAAAAGGACATTTACATAAGATTAGATTATTTTAACAAGCTATTTCCTGACATTATAACAAAAGAATTGATTATGTACTAAGGGTATGCCGTTTACGCTATTTTTAATGATTGGTTCGATAACCTGTGATTGCCGACAAGACGAACGATTTTTTATATATCGTATATAACGATTTAATTATAAGCCTTGTCTAGTTATATTGTTTTATAATTTAAATCGTAATACAAAAGAAACATTGCGAAGAATATTCTCCAAGTTACATTTGCCAAGCTCATCGAGGATAATAATATGTTAAAATGTTATTTTTCTCGTTAATTGTAATCGAATAGTCTAGACTAGACGTATATTTATTTAACTTTGTTGTGAGTCTCGTAATCCGTTGTAATTTGAAAAGAGTCAAGATGAAACTATTTGTTCCTTAGAGATAGTTATATGAGATAAACATGTTTATACAAAGAAATCATATATTCTTACAATGTTTTTATCTTATTTTACTTTACTTTGTTACAGATGGGTATGGAATAATTTACTTAGAGTACGTTATTGATTGAACTGTTTACTTGGATCAAGAAAGAACTGGCACAATGCTGTTTATCTCGGATTTATTCGGACACTAGGGAACCGACAAAAGTAGGTTTAAGAAATCTTATTAAGTAACTAACGAGATTGCGTTTTATATCACAACTAGCTTGGTGTGCATGGAATTAAAAGAAAAAACTTAGTAAGTAGCATATGACTTTTTCAGATTATGTTCTATACATACAAAATTTCATGGAGATCTGCTAAGTCGTTTTGGAAATACGTATTAACAAATATCTATCCATCAAATCTTTCATATTTATATCAAGTGTAGAATATGATTTGGATATGTAATTATTAAAAATTTTTACGAAAAATATGATTACCTTTGCCGACGTCGTTATTAATTTGTATTACCTGTAACAACCGCATGGTCGACGTAACTGAACAACAGTCGCTTGTTGATATTGAGGAGAGACTGCAACGTAGGTCCACGGGTGCCGGGGCCGGTGCTGAGCTGCTGCGCATGCGCGAGGTGCGGGCCCAGCTCTCGCTTCACTAGTTCCATCAAGCCAGCATGCACACCGCGTATCGGGCTACCGTCCTGCTCGTAGAATCCCACTGGGAAGTGGTGTGCGTCCAGAAACACAACCTGATATAAAAAGAAATATTAATGGCTACTTTAAAAGTTTTAAAGTCACAGTTTTTCTTATTTCGATGATGTTTTAAAATTCCCATCGATATTAACTGTGGTTATTATAACTTAAGAAGGTTAAGGGACCTTACGCTTTGGTTAACAAATTTTGGGAAAATTAATAATGAAAATGAAAAAATATTTTTAGAAATATACCACAAACTTGACCTAGATTTTTCCACACAATAAATGTAACCTAAAAATAACATAAACAGTAAAATCAAATGTATGAAAGCGAAGCTAAAACATGAATAAAACAAAGTAACTAGTATTGTACAGAAAAAAATGTTTACCTCATTAGTAGCATCTAAGAATGCTCTTATTTCTTTCAGCAAAGGCACCAAGGGACGGACTCTTATTAAGTTATGATTCAACCAGTATCTGAAAACGAATTGTTTTTTACATAAACCATTCTTGTATCTAGGTTGAGGCATGTAACGATATTATGCAACGGCTACGGAAGCGAGCCGAGACCGCTAATCAACGCACCGTATTCGCATTCGTCATGTATTGATACAAATAGATAGAAATCGTTTTCTAAATTACAGCTAACTAGCTGTTCCTGTGCGGCTTTATCCACATGTAAAGAAAATAATAATTTTAGTCGAGTTCGATAATTATTTAGACCGAATATCGATAGTTCTAAATTTTTCGCTATGTGTGTTTGTTTCGTCGCTACGATACCGATTAAGTATGGCATTTGCCTTCATAGAAGTGGAATTCGATACTTCATATAGGTCATTTATCAAACTAATCTATTTTATTTAGACAAACTCCAAAATAAGTATCAAGTCGATTATTATAAAGCATACCTTTCATTTTTATCCGTATAAAATTCGTAATATCCTATCCTGAAGTCCAAGTATCTGATGCCGTGGACGAGCTGCGCCCAGATGGAGCGGTCCTGGCAGAGGACGAAGTTGTCTCTGGTTACGCTGCTGATCTCAGTGTCGAAACTCCACGCGCCCGCGTTATGTGCTCCTGGTAGCACCAACTGACCGATGCGGAGCTTGTTGATCTTAGCTCTGCAAAAAGAATGGTTACTTATTAAGATAAAGATATATTTGAAGTAATCTGCTTCAACTCTCAAACAAGGTATTTTTTTCAAGTGCGGTCTTTTAAAAGTCACAGAGTTCTGTGTCTCTATTCTAAACCTTAGGTTTTTTTTTATATCATAAGGTAGCAAACGAGCAAGCGGCCACCTGAATCCGCCAAAATGGCGAAGCGA
>DVQG01000725.1:0-13118 GCA_018231605.1 Papilio ambrax
AAACCAAGGCTGTGGAAAGATATAATGATAAAAAATCAACAGAAAATACTAATCTCAATAATTTTCATGTTAAAACAAATTTAAATGTCGCGCGCAGTTCAAATTCCGGACAAACTTTATAAAAAAAATGAGGGTGTGCCGAAGAAAAAATCTGAAAATTATAAGGGATAATTATGAATATTTTTTTCAAAAAACTTAATTTTTAGCTTCAGAACAGTGCATTTTTTAATTTAAGACAAAAAAAATATGAAAAAAAAAATAAAACACAGGACAACAATAGATAAAGACATAAACTGCCCGATAAAAAAAAAATTTTTTTGTTTTTTAGTGTACAAAATAAAGTGTCTTTTTTCTGATAAAAATTATATGTATCTTTATTGTTCTTTTTTAGTAAAATTTCGTAAGTTACACGTACTTTTTTGTTTTTGGTTCTTTATCCATTATCTTAGCGGTAATATAGTAAAAAATTGCTCTATAAAGGACAAAATTTATGCCTGGGGAAAATAAAATTCAATTAAATAGTGTGCATATGCTATATATAACATGTATTGTTTTTCTGTGCCGAATAGCTCAGCGGTGAGACATTGGTATTGCATGTCTGACCCTCACGAGTTCGAGTCCGAAATTAGCACATTTTAATATGAAATTCCCATAAGTCAACCCTTAAAATATAAAAAGCTGGAAACAGCAGATTTAAGGAAAAATGGGGTGCGCGCGATGGGCACGCCGCGCGGCCCCGGCGCGCGACATTTAACAAATATAAAACGGTTATAGATGCAAAATTCAAACCTTTGTATTATAATACTCATGTAGAGTGTTTCGAATCACTTAAATCTCTATTTAAATTTGAAAATTTCTTACGAATAATTGAAGATATTGATTCATTTAATACAACTACCAGTCCTACTGTAGTTAAATCCTATTTTATAGAGATGTTAGGAAAAAAATTCGAGAAAGATTTTAAAAATCTTAATAATGAAGAAAATTACCAAAATCTATATTCTAAATTTAAGTATTTATGTAATGTGGTTTTAGGTGTGACGAAAGTCATACTATTGTTACCTATAGTATCAAAATTTGATGTTGAGCGTCATTTCAATAATATCTACAATTTTATAAAAAATTTGTTTGATAAATTGCAAGAAGACCCAGATTGCATTAAAGATAAAATAAACATGATGCTTAAATGTTATAAATTACTTGATAACCTAAAAAAGTATTCTGCAAATGAATTATTTAAATTTATCGAAAATGATGTTGTCAGATCGAGTAATCTATTTGAATTTTACTCTCGATTGTATGGTAAAAAAGAGGATTACAATCTTTTAGTTCTTGAAAAAATAGTTTGTGATTACGCTAATACCATGCAAAGCATATTAAAAGGAATTGAGGTGTCGAGTCAATATTCTTTAAAGACTTTTATACCTCTTAGAGTTTCTGAAGACGAAAGTTTATTAGTTAAAGCGTTTAAGATTAATTTAAAAGATGATATAAAAAACATTAAAGTTTATAATTTTCAAGGTCATGAAGTAACTCTTATTGAGAACTCTGACTATATTATATTAAAGTCTTATAAAATGTCAACTTACGTGTTACCATTTGAAGCCATAAGAAAACATAAAATAGATAACATGGAAGCAATTTTAAAAAGTGGGGAAAGTAAGTATTTTGATTCATTTATTCCTTACTTATGCGAGAAGATCTCGAGAATTCAAATTAATTAAATAAGCTTTATTTTATTGAGTTTATGTAAAATCGTTTATAAAACCTGGCATTATTAGTCAGCTAATTTTTAGGTAGTTAAAGCGTGATAATTTATGTCTTTGATATGCTATTACAAAATTAAAGTTTTACATAACTCCTATGCTTTTTAACATATTAATTAAAACTAGTTAGAAATAAATAATTTTTATTGTGAGACATCATATAAACGATATTCCAGAATCGTAAGTTTGTAATAAACTTTATACGATCTAATTAAAGGCTAGCTTTTCATTCACTCTCTATACAACCAACTTATTAATTGAAAATATTGAAAATTAAGACAATAAGAATATTATTTAATTATTAGCAAGACGTTTAAAACCTATTTTATAAAAGAATTGGATTAATCTCTATATGTTTGGCGTAACACTACAGACCCAGTTTTGCAAAGGGTCGAGTGAGAAGGTATGCTTAAATAAATATGGTTGTATACAATGCTTTTGTGAGTTACTTGTTTATTCGTCGGTAGTTTTAAACGACAACTTATATTTATAGTTTTTAGTAATACGCGCACCAATAGGCGTAAGGATCAGTGTTTGATCTCATTACTTCACGAACCAATTAAATATCGTCATAAACCAATACTTACATAAAAACAAAATAATTATGTCTCATAATTAGACCTTGTGGTATTATTTATTTACAAATGTAAACGAAATACATAGCCCCTCTATAGGTGTTTAATCAGTGAAAAATCATGGTGACTTCATAACATTTTTCTTGTTAACCTATTTTTTTAGAAAAATACGAAATGATACCCTTATTATGAACTCGATAAAAGCTCTTCTAATGTTGATAGCATTTTCTTTAGAATCGAAGCGTGAGATATTATTCTTTAAATATAAAATGCCGTCATGTGAAAAAAATTTAAAAAAAATGTTTTATTTAGAACCGTTTAAGAATGCGCTTGTCACTTACATCGAAAATGATTACAAAGTCATTGGAAGCCAAATCATTGGCAGATCTAAATTACTTTTTGTACAAGAAACACAAATGTATTATTTTCGATTTGATGAGGACCTTTCCAGAAAAATACTTAAAGCTTTCAGTATAAAACAAACACGAAACTACTTAAAAGTCGTTTTCGATTATCACTGGAGAAATTATGATAAGATATCTACCTTTAAAATAATTAGGTCTTTAAAACAGGCATCATCGATAGACTTTATAGAGTTAAGCAGTAAAGGTGATGAGCTAAAAGTTATAAATATAAAAGATATTCTCCTTGATTTTAGGTTAGAGTATTTAGACTTAATTAACAGACATGGTTCTTCAATAGATGCAGAATTTTTAAAAAAATATGCAAGCTTTGAACCTTTATATTTTTCTAATCATTTTGAGTGTTTCGAAGCTCTTAAATCTTTTTTTAATCCCTCAAATTTTTTACAAATAGTCGATGCCAGTGATATTAAAAGTAATACCGTTAAAAAATCTTATTTAAGAGAACGGGTACAAAAAAAATTTAAGAAAGATTTTGAACTAGAAAAAAATTATGACACTCTATATTCGACATTTGAGGATGTATTTAACAACTACTTTCTAATAAAAATGAGAAAACAACTTTTGTTTCCTGTAGTAACAAAATTTGATGTGGAGCATCATATCAATAATATTTACAATTTATTTTATATTTTATTTGATGAATTGGCCAAAGTACAAAATTTGACTGAAAATAAATCAAAGATTAATTTTGAAATCAATAAATATCTAATTAATCTTGAAGCGTACTCTATAGGTAAAGTATTTAAGTTTATTGAGAATGATACTGAAAGACCGAGAAATTTATTGAAATATTATTCTGTAATGTACGGTAAAAAAGAGGAATACAACATTAAAGATCTTGAAAAAATTGTGTGTGATTACAAAAATATAATGGTAAGCATATTGAATAACATTAATCATGATAATCCATTGTATTTATATCGTAAGAAGTACGATTTACCCGTTACAAATTATCAGGAGGAAAGTTTAATTGTCAAAGCGTTTGAGTTTTATAATCTCACCGATAATAAAATAAAAAGTATAAAAGCTTATGCTGTTAAAGGTCATGAAGTTCGTCTTAAACAGAATAGTGATTATTTTAAATTTATTGTAGACCAAAAGCCAACATACGTGGTCCCATTTGAAATTATAAGAGAACAAAAAATAGATAAAATAGAAGTGATTTTTGAAAGTGGTGAAAAAAAGTATTTTGGTGTATTTAGTTCTTTCTTATGCAAGTAGATTTCTAAAATCAAATTGCGTAATATTTTATGAAAACATTACAAAATGAGAGATTTTTTATTTAAATGTATACCTACGTAATGCAACATAGTTTTTACAATACTTAGAAAGAGATATTTTTAGTTTGAGACATATTAACGTTCTTCCAGAAACATAAAATCGTAATAAACTTTATACGATTAAATAAAAGGTCAGCGTTGCATTCACTCTTTATTTAATCAAATTAAAAATTGTGAATATTGGAAATTAAGACAATAAGAATATTCATTTGATTATTAGCAAGACGTTTTAAACCTTTTCTATAAAAGAATTAAATTAATCTCTGTTATCTTGAATACAACATTATTACTTGCAAAGAAAATTTCAATGTTAGTTTTAACACTCAGTCAAATGACATATAATGGTAAAAGTAGAAGTTAAATACAGAAAGTTTATTAAAATATCAACATATGGAGTTTAGAAGTTTTAATTAGCTCGTTGTTAATAATAATTTGTAATTTGCCAGTGTTGATTCAAATAATTCTGTTTTTGTTCATGTTGATGATTAATATTTAGAAAAGCAATAATTCAAGTGCAAGAGTGTATTAACTTCTTAACATATCATATTAAAAGGATTTTTAAGAAATGGTGTTTTCACACTACTGATGATTATAATTGGTGAATTAAACTTTGAATTAGTACAGTAATAAAATACAAATTTTATACATTTCAATTAATCAATTTCACGTCTTCGTGCTTAACCCTGTTATTATCATGTTATTTCTTTTTAAACAGTCGGTAACTTTATATGTGAATTTGAGTGTCGTAAAAAAAAATCTATCCGACAACATACATTACGTAAAACCATAATTGATTTTAATCTTTGCCTTCAACAAACTGTACTCAAAACACAAAAAGTGAGTTTTAAAATTTGAATAAGAGATGATAATAGGTTACGGTTGTTGTAAATCTTTATCTTGACACTTACTTTTGCTTTAAAAATATTGGTCTTTGTTTCAAATCATCTAATCACATCAAAGCTGATTTTTAAATCTTTAATCACGTTTATCAGAGCAAAGAAAATTTACCCCATGAGAATAACAGAACCATCTTATACGGATTTATTAACGAAGTATGGAATAAAAAGAAAGCTTGAAAATATCCACCACTATCTATAAATTAATGTTGTCTAAATTTAATTACTTTCGACTGCTATCTTTCTTCAAAAACTGATTAACACTGTCTGACACGAACTATAAAGCATGATGAAAAAGAAATACCCAATAAGATTATAGATTCAACCTACATTTAATTATGCTGATTTATTTTTAATCTTGCTGTCCCTTTTAACTATTATAAATTTAAGTGGTCAATTACCACATCGATATAAGCGAATGGTTAAAAATGCAGGATTCGTGATCAATTCAATTTAAAAAAAAATGTTTTACTGAAAAAGACAAATATCTACGTCTAAGGATTCCCTAAAGTCGCACTCCATATACATTCTGACGTTAATATTTTAACCACAATGTCAAATTGAAGTTAGATTGTGATCATGTAAATAGAACCCCCATCGATCACCAACACTTATCCTTTATGAACTCTAGAGATTAGAATTTTCGTGATTAATTGACAACACAATTAGGATGAATGATACTTTGTTTTGTAGTACAGAAAAAGAAAACGTTTAATTCTAGCAAATTGTACAAGATGATGTCTCTTGTTTATATTTGTAAACCACTGCATCATAACTACCAACAATAACAATTTCGGTTTTGCATACAAGGCACTCTAGCGGCTTTCTATATTTTATGTAGTATTTTCGAAAGAACTTATTAATCGAACCGAATCCCAATTGATGTCCACAGCTCAGTAAAATTAATCGAGTCTTTATTGGTTCATTTTGAGTTTGAATGGATTTAATTGTAGAATACTCTGATCTGTTTGTATCATCCCCTGGACCAAATTCAGAAATTATTTTCCTATTTGATAAATCCTCTATTTCTTGTCGCATCCAGTACTTTTTTATTTGCCACATAGATGGCTTTTTAGAAAATGACCATTCAATCTTATACTCATTATCATTCTCCTTAGTAATCTCAATTTTTGTATTTTTAGATGTAACGCCCGAATAATAATGAAATATCATTATCAGAAGCTTGGCTATGGTTTTATCGCAAATGAAAGGCTGATTCATAAATTTCTTAATGTTGATTTGTTTCTTAACAGATTTGTCTATTGTGAGTTCAGTTAGGTTTAATAGTACCATAGGAGAACATACCATTTTTGATTTCTCTCTTATGTAACAATTAAAAGAATGTTCTGTACACCATCTACTGGTATGTAAACCCTTAGAATTTGTTACAACATAGACTGGTGTTTGGTAATTGGTAGGAAAAAGAGGGTTTAGCATGTCATTAGTTAAGGCATAAAACTGCATGATCGAGATACAATTTTGTTTAGTACTGGGCAAATCATCATTTTTGCTAGCTGATACAGAAAGAAGATTTGGTGGAATCTTGATAAAATGGATTTTATGCCATATTTCAACAATAGCTAATTCATGAATTTTACAAATTTGGTCATATTCGTAATTTAAAGTTTTTTCAGAGAAAGATAGCACGTTTGCTGTTGTTTTTAGCCCATCATACATTGAAATGATACGTTTTGTAGATGTTAAAACATTAAAGGTGACTAAGTATGGATAGCCTATGTTTTCAACTGTCATGTTTGTTTTCAAAAAAAGAGATCTGACATTTGTATATTTTTCTGTATTTAGCACAGAAATAACTTCGCCAATTATTTTGATAATTTCTTTAAATAGTAATGGTTCAGGAATACTTTCTCGCTTAGTAGACTTCATCCAGTTTTGTATTGTGATTTCATCTTTAAAAGCTGTAGTAAATCTTTCAAATATCTGATCACCAAAAAGATTGTCATTTCTAGATAAAATAGAAGATATTATGATTAACGATTTTAAAATTAACATTTATGGGGATTTAAAATTTTTAATATCAAACAAACTGTCAAAAAGGCTAATTTTAAGAAAAGGAATATTGGAATTTCTATAATTTAACATTCAATAGATTTAAACAAAGAAGCTTTAAAATTGGTTCCTTATTTCTTTTAAACTAGTTCATTTGCTTAATTTTCTTAATTTTGATTAGTCTAAATTAAGCAAGAGCTTATTTTAAATAAGCTAACATAAAAAAATATTATCCCTTAATACCAATGAAAAGTATTCTTAAATCATTTATCTTTATTCACCTTCTATGTTCAGGTATATGCTCAGATAATTTTATTGTAGAAGAGGTTACTAATTCTGAATTGCTTTCCTTTTCTTTTAATAAAGCAAACTTTAACGATTTTAGATGTCTTGTGAGTAATGCTACCCTTTCTCATAGTTCTCTTTGCAAAACCCCATTTTACGAAAGTGAATCTGTAAGAAATTTTCTTTCTACTCTGTGCTTGTTTTTCCAATATGGAGAACTAAAAAATAACAAAAAATTTAAAAGGAATATAAGAAGTTTATTTGTGATTTACTCGAAGAAGACACACTACATAAGAGGTGATTTGGCTGAATATACATACGATCCACAATCTTTTAAGGATCGTATGTTAAAATTGGATGAGACCATTTATAATATTTTAGAAGAGCAGGATCCAACTAAGCAGATTGTTAGTGTTGAAGAGCAAGGGACAAGAATTATCATAACTCAAAAGATAGTATCAAAGAATTTACATTTCAAAATAGTTGAAGAGGGGATTAAAGAGTTTTCGAAAGAACATTTAGAAGATGAAGCTTTAGAGTTGCCTGGCATGAATTGCTTAATAAAATGTATGAAATGTATTTGGAAGGATTACTCGGAAATAATTTTAAGAAAGGGACCGAATTAATAAGTGAAAAATTTAGAGAATTGTTTTAATCTGAAGAAAATAGTGCTAGTCAAAAAAGATCAACAACATCTGAGACAGAAGTTTTAGATTTGTATTTAAAATTTAATCAGGTTTTAACATCATCTGATTCTAAGAGTAAGGTCTTTAATTGTCAACCCAGTGACCATAAGTTGTCAGATAATGAAAAAATCGAACTCAAAAACCAAGCCAGGGATTTAGCATTTAGAAAAATAGTTAGTGGTGACGTACCAGAATATTTTTATGAATTGGTATTTAAAGTAAGATCTAAAATTATATGGAACATTGATGAAGGGTTAACAGATGATTATGATCTATACTCTGAATACAGCGTTAAGGATATCGAGATTATGTGCGAATTAAAACGTATTCTTAAAGATTATCTGCAAAAATCAACAAGAATATTTTTTTACACTAAATTGTCAGAGGAATCTAATAATAATTTAGTTAGGATTTGTTTAGAGTTGATTCTAAAAGAAGTGACAATTAAAATTTTAATTTAAAGTACATTGAATTAACATTTGTAATCATAAGCTTAAAATTAACTTTGTAAAGGTATCTATTAAATCAATATATTCAAGAGTTTATACTTTACGTTAAATAATTTTTATCTGTTCGTTTAATTGTTTTATTAATACATCAAATACGAATTACAAAAAAAGTAACTTAGTCATACTACACATCATTTGAAGATATCGTGAATAAATTGATAAAATAGTGTTATAACATGAGCAAACTCAATAAGAGAATTTTAGAAAGATTTTAAATAACACATCCGAGTCTAGCTAAATACACTTTTCAGTACCACAGTTGGGCATATTCAAAAGTTTTAACTGCTGAACAAACATTTAATCGAGAAGTAAATTATTCTATCGTTAACATTTACGCAACTAATGTGATCATTATAAAAAATTTATAAAGATAGTCGATTTTAGGACGCTTATGAGAATTATCATGGTCAAGAAATTTAAGTTACGTGTAAAATTCCACCAATAATCTAAGATTTACATGTATAAAGCCATATCTACCACTCACTCTTAAAGAAGTGAATGCGATTAAGTTTCTTAACTATGAACAGGTCACAAAAAGTACTGTGATGCCAGTAAACAAACAGACATGTTTTGAAGAAGAACATCTAGAACGTTTCGATCAAATCAAGTTCATTTTAATTCTAATTTTTATCTTTGTCACAATTATTTCTTGAATCTTCATTAATCTTGTCTCTTTCTTTGTTTCTGACGCTATAGGCTTGGAAGTCAAATGTGTTTAAATAGGTCTTGCAGGGCTAAACAAAGCAATTTAAAGTAAAATCTTGTTTTAGTCTTATGACAAAATGATTCAAAATACGTAAAGACGATTGAGGAGCTACTAAACACATCATTTTTGACAAAGACTCAGAAGATACTTGAAATTTAAAAATCTCCGAATAAAATTTAGGATGTCTTTAGAAGTAATTCAAATTGGATTTTTAGTCGAAAAAATTAAAATTGTTTCGAAAACAGCAGCTTGTATGAGACTTTTTTTCATATTATTAAGTTTTATAGGTGCTTGAAAATAGTTTGTTCTGAGCGATAATATAAACAAGTAATAAAATTGATAAAAGTGGCTATTAAATAAAATTCGCAAATTAAAATGTGCTTTTTAATATAAAAGAATATCAAATTTTTAATTTAAATTACAAGTCTGCCTTAAAAAGTTTAAATAAAATCGATAAATAAACTAAGTAAAAATGATCATTTATTTTTTAATATTTTTGATAGACAAAATTATTTGTTAAGTTCCAAAAACTGCTAAAATTTTTCTAATTTAGAGAATAAAACAGAGATTTTTTGTTGTCAAAAGTAAAAATTCTGAATTTGAATAAAAGGAAACTTAAAAACTTTGTAATAGCATTTAAATAGTTTTTCATGATCTTTTAAATTTTTTCATTTTTTTTTTATCTTGAAAACTTTACCTAGGCAAACTCCAAAAATCGTAAAAAAATCACTAAAGTGATTACTGTAATATATTAGGAGAAAATTGATTAAACATTCATGTTTTATGAGAGTTAGACAGTGAAATCTTTGATCGATTTGTATTTTTAATTAATCACAAGCGGGTTGGACGTACCTAAAAAAAATTGATTTAGGAAAAAAAATAGAAAGATCATTGTTGTTGATATTAGATTTAAAAGTTTTTGTCTTTTTTCAAGCAAAAATTCATTTTTCTGACATAGCTTAAAATTGTAGAACAGATTTTTAAAAAATTATTTCTTAATTAATGCGATTAAGAAGGTGGTAAGTGTGGAACCCACAGTTTTCTGTAAGCTAAAGATGACTATTACAGTTTCTTTCGTTTTTAATGATATAATATGCGATGAAAATAAAATCGGCTCTAGAGTAAAGCATAGAGCTTTATAGAGCTAGAGAGGAAGCTATTGTAATTTAACACTGCAGAACATGGTGTTTTATGGATGCAAATTTTAAGATTTTTTGCGTTCATTTTTCAAAATTGTTTCAAACCACTAGGGAAAAAATGCCAGACGAAAATGAAAAAAAATGAAAACACGTGTTAAGAACCGAAATCAGTTTAATTCGATTTATCTGCAACCATGAAACCTAAGACTTCTACTGAAGTTCATCTAATCTTGTTAAAAAGCTTAAATGCAAAAACACATCAAATAGACACAAAACTCAAAACACGATTGATGTAAAGAAATTAGAAAAACCGAAGTGTTTATAATACGTTTTTCAAATTTTTATTTTTTTAAACATAATTTTTAAATTTTCAATTTGTGTCGAACTCACCTAGGGAAATATTGTAAGAAGAAATTCACGAAAAAAAAATTTCAAAATTTTAAAAAGTGATTTTAAAACGTTTCTTAATGCCAAAAATATTCACTGTCCTAAGTCACATTGTAGAAGCCACATTTTTTTGTAAATAGGCCCCATCAGTTTCAAACACAAATATTATTGCAGAAATGGCGTAGTTTCAAAATTATCTTGGCTAAGGGATTAAAAGAGAGTTAGAAATAAATGATTTGTTTAAATTTGAGTTGGCAAATTTTATTGCTCGAGATATTTGAGTAAAAGTTATTTTTATGCTCTTAAAATGATTCGCTTATCAACTAACAAACTTTTTAAGCTCATAAATAAAGTTCTTATTTATACCAAAAAATTTTTTATTCGCATAAACAAACTTTCTTGTCAACAAACAAATTTTTTTATTTTTTTTCATTACCCCAAAATAAACAGAAAAAACTGAAAGAAGAAAGGAAAAGGAAGAATTGGAGAAATTGGTTGGTAAGAAGACAGAAACATGGCTGTAAATAAAGAAAGTGAGAACTTCTATATGAGACGGAAACAATCCTTCAGAAATTGAAAGTAAGTGGATTAAAATCTGGGATGAGAATGGATGTTTTAATCAAGTTATGTAAACAATGAGGATAAAGAAAGGCAGAATAAGAAATTAACCTCAGATTCCTCACTTATTAAGTAATTACGATGTCTCCACCAAATGTAACTGGTTCTCTTGCTATTAATCGTTCTTTGATAATCGCTACTCAAGTTTGTGTAGCTCGATACAAAAGAATGAAAGGCTTTGAAGTCTTGTACCTAGGAACAGATTTTGCGGTTATAGCTACGCAATTCGTTGTATCAAAACAATTAACTAAAGAAGTAAATCGAGAAGATTTTTTAAAAGCCGCCTGGTATTGGAAAAATAAATTTGGCGGGAGGATTTTTGAACAATTAAGAGAGTCGGGGCTAGTGCTGATTTCTCTGAGACAAAATTTACTTTAGATCAAGGGATGAGTGAGGCTATGGTTGAGGATTTATGAAAAGGACTTAATTTACAAGGAAGCCAAAGTTGTTAATTGATGTGCTAAATAAAAAACGACTTGTCTAATCTTGATGTTAATCATGAAATTTTTAAACCTAATATCTTCTTAAAAGTAGATGGTGGTAATTATGAATTCGTTGTGATTTATTAAATTAAATATTTAACGAGTGATGGAAATTTCGTAGAGATTCAAACTACTAGACCAGAGACAATTTTAGAGGATGTTGCTTTATGTGAAAGATGAGCGATACAATCAAATGAAGGACTTAACTTTTATAAACCCTTTGACAGATTAAGAAATTCCGATAATCTCCGATGAACATTATGTAATTTGGTACTGTTCTCCTTAAAATCACACCAGCTCATGATCCAGTTGATTTTGAGATTGAAAAAAGACACAGCTAAGAAAAATCATTAATTTATTTGTGTAGAAAGACCTTTGTTTTGATTAAAAAGATACGAGGCCCGAATTAAAACTATTGAATTTCTAAAAGGAAAAAGGGCTGTTTGTTAAGAAGGACCCTTACGAGAAACTCTGCTAATTTGTTCGAGATCTGGCGATATAATTGAACCGACAATTAAAGAACAATAGTGGTGTCGATGCCAAGAAATAAAAGAAAAAGCTTTAAATGCAGTCAAAAATGGGCAAATAGGGATCTATCCTCTTGAGGCAGGCAAAATTTAGAGCAGATGGTTAGAGAATATCAGAGATTGGTGTTTATCAATGCAATTGTGGTGGGATCATCTATACCCGCCTATAAATCAACCAAGTGGTGAGTGGTGTATTGGGCGGACAAAACAAGAGGTCGTTTAAATTATAACAAAGAGAAAAGGCGTGTTAATTAACAAGAAGACACTTTATAATACGAAGAGTCAGATTTTGTTCAAGATGAAGATGTTTTAGATACTTGGTTCTCTTTTGGTTTATGGCCTAAAGATAAGCCTGATTTACAGTAATATTTTCCAGGATCAGACATCCTTTTCTTTTAAGTAGCTCGAATGGTCATGATGTCTTTAGAATTAATATTCTTTTAAAACAAATTTTACTTCACGGGATTGTACGAGATGCAAGGAAGAAAAATAAGTAAGAGCTTGGGGAGAGTGATTGATAGCTCATCTCTTGAAAATTTTAATTGAAGTTATGAAGAGCAGAAGTTTGGCTTTATCTGAAATTAAATTGGCTGGAAAGAATTTAAGAAAAGGACTTTTCTATAGGATCGCTAAGTGTGGGGATGGTATCTTGAGGTTATCTCTCCTCTCGTACACTTTAGGAATGAAAGATATCAATTTGGATATTTCATGAGTTGAAGGTTATCGAAGACTTTTTTGGAATGCCAATAAATTTTGTAAAATGATTTCTAGCGACAAGAATCTACACCAAAGCGGATCTTAAAAATTTATCAAATCATTCTTCTTTG
>DVQG01000726.1:0-13118 GCA_018231605.1 Papilio ambrax
CAAGCTCATCGGACACCTGCTCTCCGATTTCAGAATCGATATCGCACAAGGAAACCTGCGAAATGATCATACTTTTAACTTTGGCATTACGTTGGCACTACTTATGTGTGTGAAATAGGAATAAGTGCATAGCAAACTATGTTTCTAACTAATTCATCGTGATCAAAAATGCATTAAATCCCAAATTATGCAACTAATGCAATTTGTAAAGTTAAATTAAAAAAGAAATCTGCTTTGAGCGCAACACAGCCGTCTCTCCGTGCGCAATCTGCACAGCTACGACGACGCTATACAATATTCATTTTTCCATTTATATTCGAAATAATATGAAAGCAATGTTTCTGTATAATTCAATAAAGAAGTTGCGAATTTACAGCGCATACCGCGTGATGCAAATGTCAAAAGTAAATAATATACACAAGTCTGTTACAAAAGTCATACATATCGAAAATCAATAAATTATAAAAGATGCTTCATTTTCCAAGCAAATATCTATTGAATTCAAGAGTTAATTATTCCTTACCATTACTTTTCTAGACATCGCGCGCTAATTGGATGTATTAATATTTTATAGCCATTCAAAGAGCGTCGGAGAAATAAAAAATAAGCTATCCAATTACGTAGTTCTGAATTATAATATTATTCTATGATTTCAATGTTGT
This sequence comes from Papilio ambrax, assembly GCA_018231605.1. NCBI lineage: Eukaryota > Metazoa > Arthropoda > Insecta > Lepidoptera > Papilionidae > Papilio > Papilio ambrax. The sequence continues at coordinate 663 of DVQG01000726.1, forward strand.
TTTGTTTTATTTTAAATCGATAATAACTTAATTATTAAAATTAATAACGTCATCTCTTAACAATGCATAGTTTATATTGTTAGGTACTTATCATATGAGTAACTTGAACAGTTATACGTTATACATGCTTTAGATAAAAATATTACTATGATTCAGTCAACATCCATTGATAATTATTTAATATTGTTTATAAACAACTGTCGAAATCGGAGAACGTTATCCTCACGGAAACAGCTTTTCTACCAAAACTAATGTGTTTTTCTCGTAAATAACTGGAATCTTAAAGCCACATGGAATTTGAAAACACAGCCATCTATCAGTTCTAATTGTGAATAAAAATTGCTCAATCCTTTCACACTTTAACAAAATTCCAGTGAAAATAATTTATCGTTTAAGAGTTCAATGACTCCACACAAATGTGGCCATAAAGTATAGGCAGTCAATAAAATATTGAAGTAACGCGGTTACGGCTATTAGGGTTAAATCAATTAGTTGATTGCACGGGGAAAAAACAAGTGCTTGCGCAAATTAAATTTACTAACACGAACGAACCCAAACAAAGCATTGAGAAAATGAGAGGTAAAATTTTATTTGTTTTGCGTGAAATTATGAGCGTTTAATTATTTACGTATATTTTAGTAAAAAAAAGGGTGTCAGTATAATATAGTTCACATTTTGAGATTCAATTCAATTAATGCATCATAGTAAAAATTTTAAATCTTTAGATCAGAAGTACTTATATCAGTAAAGGCGTTTACAGAAAAAAAATTACAAGAAAATGAAGCGACCACCCGGTTGACGGGGAAAATCAATACAAAATACCATCGGCATGCGAATTAAGTTTTTTCTTTACGTTTTGTAATCGAACATGCATCGATATTCGTCCGATTAGGTTAAGGCAGGTTTTCATTCAGCACACATTAAATCTATGTGAAAATTATTCAGTAGTACTACGATGCAGCGTAGTGTAACGTGTACCGGTGTGATGTACTTACCTTAGCGCCTTGCTTGAGAAGTTCCTCGCAGTAGGCGAAGCCGATGCCAGCAGCGGCTCCCGTGACCAAGGCGACCTTCCCCTTCAGCTCCATGACGTATATTGTATGCAAAGTGTAGCGCCGCGCCCAATGCGGCCTGTAGCGAGTTTGCAGCGGCTGTGCTGTGTTCGATCGCGTCGGGCGTGCCGAGGGGCCGCGGTGGATGGGGCGAGGGGGGTCACTCGAGCTCGGGGCGGGCGTTTTCTCCCCAAATTCCCCTTCTGTAGTAAACATACGCACGATCGCGCGCCACTCTCTCTATCTGCACACACTAGTCGATTCAGTGGCGTGTGGACCAGTGCGGACGACGCAGTTCGGGGGACATTGTCACTTGTTCTATGTATAGCAAGATGCACCAAGCTTACAAGGAAGCGACATCATGAATAATGTGCTTGTGAAGAGAATAAAACACGAACGCCTTTCTATAGATTTATTTTTAAATGTTTCCATGCATATACCATAATTTTAACTGATTAAAAATAATTCGTTTCATTTTTTTAGGATATATACGTAGACATAAAATATCACAGATACAACAATAAGCCTAAAAACATCAAAAACGCGACCGCAATGTTCAATCGCGAGCTGTACACAAAATACGAAAATAAATTTGTATCACAAATTGATTACAATGCAAAAAACTTGAAAATTTACAAACCACATAATATAAAATATTCTAAAACCACATAAAATAATCACATGCCACGATTTTGATCTACATAAAACAATTAACAAATATACAAACATTTTAAACTGTACATTTATAATGAACATGATTTTGCACGGATAAATTAATATTTTACACAAAAACTATGTACAACAATATCACAGTAATTACATTATAATAAAAGAAGAAAAAACAGTTCCTAACACTATCACAGATCAATACGTATTAAATTCAAAACCTTGTTTTCTCATTGAACAAAACATTGTTTTTATTTTTTTCCTCTATTTTTAACCAAGACTAAATAAACGCTCGTATGACAAAACACGAAAACCGTTTTTTTTTTAAATTTACCCCCGGTAATCACAAAACAAAAGACAATTTTGAAAAATGGAACACGAAATTTATACTTTGACATTTTTTTTATTTTATAGAAATAGCCAGTTGTAATTTTGACGTCAAATCGTATTGCAGAGGAATAAAGAGGTCGAGGTTTTAGTGATGTGCCTGGTCAGCGCCGGCGGCTGGCACCGCCTTCGCCAAGTAGGAGAAGGAGCGCGCGTTGGGCAGCCCGGCCAGAACGCACGCGCTCAGCGCTGAGCGGTTCAAGTTCATTGGCGCTGCGTCGTACCACTCTAATGTATCGCCATCGTAGCACTCCACGTGCGGAATTGTCGTCGATCCTGTATTGAAAAAGTGGACATAAGTAACAACTCGTTCATTACAAATCAATAAATCTGTCGTTTAGGGTAAAATATAATGAAAGACTCACCGTTGAACCCGCCAATAACGAAGATCATATCGTCCAGCAGTACCGTCGCAAAGTTGCTCCGTGCGCTGAACATTTCCGTTATTTCCTGCCAGTCACCGCCACGGTGCGGACAAAATCTTTCACCTTTAATTATAGAAAGAACTCACAAACTTATGGTACTATTATATGAGATTAGCTGATTTATTGTTCAACTAACCGGTATTAAGTCGGCTATATCCATTAAATCCGCCGAGGGCGTAGAGAGAGTCACGGTAAGCGATCAGACTGACGCCGGATCGTGGACTTAGCATTGACCTGATGAAACACCACTGCCTCGTCTCCGGGTCGAACATCTCCGCGGAGCTTAACACCTCCTGACCGTTGAAGCCGCCCACTATGTAGATCTGTCACAAGATGTACCATTACCATGAGTTTTGTTATCGCCATTTATGGTATTACCGAAAGGTTTTGCAATCCATCTCTCTCACTAGAAAGACAATCATAAAGTAAAAACCACTATAATGTATAACGGTGATTCGTCGTCGAGTATCGCGTAGAATCATACCTTACCGCCCAGCGAGGCGGCGCTGGCATCGGAGCGCTGTTTGTTCATGGGCGTCGTCATCTCCCACTGGTTCTTGTCCGGGTAGTACCTCTCCACGGAAGACATGCGCGTGCGCCCGTTGTATCCGCCCAAAGCGTATATTAAACCGTCTGCTAGATAAACATATGAAATTATGTAAATCTGAAATATTCTTAAATAACCGGGAATGACTCAGAACATGTTTTGCAAATCATTTTTGTCTTTACTTGTAAATAGGAGGATTTCTAGTCACCTCAAGAGGTGAAACTTAAAATAAATAGATAATTTTGAGGAACTTATAACAAAAAAATGGAACGATAACTTTACAGAAATAGCTAAAACGTAGGTTAAGGTAAAGGGACACAGGGACACTACTAAGGTTAGATTAAGCAGCATTTAGTATTCTAATTACCGTGAACAACGACGCTGACGTAGCAACGTGCCTGATACATGCAGGCTCGTTCATGCCACATGTTGGACACGGGGTCGTAGCACCGTACCGTGTTGAAGTGATCGCTGCCGTCGAAACCACCGATCATATAGATGAGGTTATTTAGAGTGCACAGCCCGTGGTATGCCCGAGGTGTCAAGTCCATGTGGATCGAGAGAAACCAACGGTCAGCACTAAAATGAAATAAAAAAGTAACAACGATGTCTTCAAAGCCCCGTGTCTCAAAAATTAATTAATATCTACCATGCTGTTAAAGCCCAACAATTAATACCCAAAAAAAACCTTACCGTGTGTCATAGGTCTCCACAAAACTAGTAGGGCTTCCAGCACTCCATCCGCCGACCGCAAATAGAATCTCGTAAGGTATCCGTGGTCTTGCTAATGGGTCATTTAAATCGGCCTCTGTACCAGGCCTGGAGTCCAACAATGTAAGGAATACCACCGCCGGGTATAATGCTTCCTGACATTTCTAGAAAACGCCTTAAAGTTAAAAATCACGTTTAAAGTTACGCAATTTTATTTATTTAAAGAAAATATATTTTTTAAATTGTAGCCACTCTCACCTCGTCATCAGCTACTGGTTGCCACTGAAGTATTTTAGATTTAAAATATTTATAGCTTATGTGCCCAAATCGCACACACGATAGCAAAGCAGGAACATATTTCCGTCTATTTTCTAAATCATGTTCTACCCATGTTTTAACTGCTTGGAATACTATTTCTTCATTTCGAACATTTAGCTCGTCGTCTCTTAGTATGTCCTCTAATTCTTCATACGACAATGATTTGAATTCATTGCATTCTTTAAGAATTCTAGCGAAATTCTGTCTTATATACAATTTACCTTTCTTCTCCAATTCGCTGCAGAAATAGCATCTAGCAAATTTAAATATTCCAAGACAGTTGTGCGGTCTCAGTTCCTGCATTAGTAGTTGGCAACACAGTTGAATAATGCCCACAACATCGAATTGATCAGCATACGGCAACAATTTTTCAACATTTTCTACTGTTACTGTACAGGTGCCTGTGTATGCATAGTCTAGAATCAACCCCATGTAATAACTTGGAACATCTACAAATATCTCAGTCTCTTCAGGTTGTCCCTTTTTCAGCGAATTTACAAATATTGCTTTAAAGTAAGGACTGACCGCTGATAGAATTGCTCTGTGAATCCGAATGGATTTCATATCTCTGCATATAATTGTGCCGTCGCATAGCTGATCGTTCTGTCTCAATTCATTCCAAATAGCAGGAAACTCAACAATTGAATAATTTTCAGGCAAACAAACACATTTACGCTTTCTTGTAACCGTCTTCTTTTTAGTTAAACGAGGCTTATTGGCGGATGGAGTACGAGCGGAATTTTTGGTTTTAGATAATTTTCTATGTTTCGTATTAAATTCCATCACTTCCGAAAAAACGGCGGTCGAAACTTTTCTGTCGCGATGACATATTTCAAGTCATAGGTATTCATTTGTTTATTAAGTATTTAAATATTTGAACTCGTCGCGATGTTTCACCTGCCTGATTTGGTTTCACCTATGAAAATCAGTAGTTTGCAGTGAAACATAAAGTAAACTATTACTAAAACTCACGCTTGCAAGCAAAAGAGGTCTGTAGTAGGCAGAGACAACGAATTACCATTTTGTGTGCTCCTGATACAGCTCTCAGGCCTCTTCCACTTTCATATACCTACGTATGCAATGGTCGTTGGTTTCGGATACTCTTAAAATCGGTTTACTTGAGTCATTCCCATTTGTTTATTTATACCATGATTCTTTTTACTTTTTTGGTTAATTTTTAGAATAACAACTGGCAACAAGAAAAGTAGTTTATGGATAACATTTAAAATGTTATGCTGGTAACATTGATCAGTAAAGTCAAATAGTGTTATTGTCTATTGAACCCTCTTTTTCTTCCGGTTGTCAAGATGGTGAGTTTTGCTGAAGCAAATATAAAATAAATCTACAAAAATCGGAGTGAAAACGTAGTGTTGTGAAAGTTTAAAGTGTTTTTCGAATAGAGCAGTGATGTAAATATGTGTTTTATTCCTTATTTCAGGGAGTGGACATCAACCATAAACACGACAGGAAAGTTAGGCGCACCGAAGTCAAGTCTAAGGATATATACCTTAGGCTTTTGGTTAAGGTAATTATAACGTACATGTAATAAAATGCATAATGTATGAATACCAATTGTGTATGGCACTTGTCAGAAATATAACCAAACTTTCGTTGTTTACAGTTGTACAGATACTTAGCCAGACGTACAAATGCTAAGTTCAACCAGATTATTTTGCGCCGTCTCTTCATGAGCCGCATCAATCGACCACCGATTTCATTGTCTCGTCTGTCACGTCACATGAAGAAGCCGACGCGTGAGGGTCTTATTGCGGTGGTCGTTGGTACGATCACCAATGACGTGCGCCTTTACACGGTCCCCAAGCTGACAGTGGCTGCACTCCATGTTACTGAGAAGGCTCGAGCTCGGATCTTGGCTGCTGGAGGTCAGTAATAATAAAATGCAAACTTTTGATAACAAACATGTTTAAGGTTAGAAAGCATGTTATACTGTGGATTTTCCTCGAACATTTTACTTAAATATTACATTATTCTTAATTTTATCTATTACTTTCCAATAACGGCTTTCGCTGCATTTTTATTCCAAATTTTCCATCATATATTTGTAAAACAAATAATGATGTAAACAAAACTATTTGCTTAATATAAAATATGATCACAAAGTTAATTACATTCATGTAACTATAGTCTATTCCAGTAGGTTAAAACATAGTAATACCTAATCCAGAGCACTAGAAGATTAAAAAGACCTTATATAAAATAACTTAAAAAATTTGCTCCATCTTTTCAAAACATTTTTACAGGTTAGATATTTAGGTATTCATAGTTTATTTTCAGTATTTTAGACATAGATGATTCTTCTCAAAATGTCCCTTTATTGCTCATACAAAAAAAAACTAATACACATAAAGTTTGACATAAATAATGAAATATAGTTAATTTAGATAGATCACTTAATGATCACTATTGAAGCAATTTATCATCATTTCAATATATAAGCAAAGAAAATGAATAAAAACAAAGTTAATTTTTATTCCTCAAATCTTATTAATGATTTTGAAAAAGTTGTACCATATTTTATGCAATTTAAGATCAGCACCACTCCAAATGAATTCATTTTTCAAACAGTTATTGTTATGATGTTAAATGTTTTAAATTATGATTTACCTACTATACAAAGAATGCAAAATATGCATTCCTTCTTGTTCTAATCAACTCATCAATAGTAATATTATAAAGAGGAAAAATTTGTATTTTTGTATGTATTAAACATAAAAACTACAGGACCGATCCTAAAAATTCTTTCACCATTAGGAAGGTTAATTTATATTACAAGTATCTAATTTTTTCATGTCTTTCCAGGAGAAATCCTTACCTTCGATCAGCTGGCTCTCCGTGCGCCGACTGGCCGTAAGACGGTGCTGATCCAAGGGCGCAGGAACGCGCGTGAGGCGGTGCGACACTTTGGGCCTGCACCTGGTGCGCCTCGCTCACACACCAAGCCCTATGTACGCACCAAGGGACACGAGCGCGCGCGCCCCAGCAGACGCTCCAACGTTTAATCATTTTAATATAAGAAGTACTATCTACTATTGTCTTTTATTTATAATCTGCATTAGCAGTCATTAGGCTGTACCCCAACCATAATGTTGGTTCACACTTGGACAGTAGCACTTGTAATGTGAACACTAACTGGCACCTGCCTGCATTATATACAATCCAATGTTACTTGCCAAGTGTGTACTAGGCATAAATACTTTTAACAATATTTTTAGTACTTAATGCAAGGACTGAGTTACTAGTTTTTTAAAGAATTGTACACCTTAAAGATTTATTTCATGCATAAAACAAATGTATTTGGACTCTGATGAAATTAAAATAAAAATATTTTATTTTTTTTATTAAATTATAAATAAATTCTATGAATACATTTTAATCTCACAGATTATTCTTAACTACAAAATGTATTCATCCAATAATTTAAAAGCATTTCATCATGTGGCATTACTCCAAGTATTTGTTTTAATTTCACTATCGCATCAGATTTACGCCCCGAAGATGATATCGCTGATTTCAAAGTATTTGCAATCCTGAAAAATATAACTGTCAAGAGAATCATACGAAAGAGAGTTCATATAATTAGAGGTGCTATACATACCCTAACCACTCTAGTAATAACGATTTAATATGATGATGGAGTGTTGGATCTTTGAACATTTGGTTATCAATTGCTGCCTCTATTCTATTCATCAGAGTTGGACCTGTTTTAAATATAAAAAATCCTCTGTTAGATTTTAACAGAGCAATGCAAACTAAATTGAGGCAACACTAAGTTTTAAACAATCAAATACATAAACACTAAATTGGTATTCCAGATATATACTAACATTTTGCAGGTAGTATCCCTGACCATTTGCATTCAAAATTCTCACTTTTTCCTAAAACACAACATTTAGATGTGGCAACATTAATATCTTCACTAGATATTCTACATTGCGCATTGCTAGGAACTGGACAAAACAATAATAATCCCTTAATAATGTTTGCTGCTTCTGTAATATTTGAACTCACTATAACCTGTGAAAATATTATATGCTATTAGTAAATTAAAGTAACTAACATGTGCAAATTACAATTACAACATGAAATAATAATAAAATTTTATCAGTTACCTACCAATCTTTTACAGTATGAAAATTTAAAAATACAAAATTAAAAGATTCTAGAATGTTAATGTAGCTCTGATTTACAAATTTAAAAACTAAATATACCACTTACATCTATTCCTGTTAAAATACAATACAGTAATATCCTAAAGACTGACTTGCTTAATAGATTTTCTAAAGATCTAATTGGTACATCACCATCATAATTTGACAAACAAATGTCTTGCTCAAATATTGTGGTTTTCACTGTCTTTGGACATATCTTGTCAAGTAAGTCCTTACTGGTGTATAGAGTTTCTGAATATGTTAGAGCACCGGTTTTTAACATCCATGTATAATGTGAATGGAGTTTTTTGTAGACATTTTCATCACCTAAAAATATGGAAAATATAAGCAGAGTATAAAAAAGTACACCTCTTTACTATTACATTTTGAATGTAAGTGTAGTTTTTTGACATTTGGCATAATAAGATAAATTTGGAGTATAACACTAAGATACTTCTAAGGTTACTGAGATTAGTAAATTAAAATTTTACCAGTTAATTGTATTAAAGACCTTGACTGTCCAAAATCATTTCTTCCCGTCTTTAACCTCAATGCTCTTTGTGAACAGATGCTTTGTTCCTTCTCATACACCTCATCGGCTAAATGTTGGAGCTCTTTCGATATTTTCTGCATATGCTCTGATAGCATAGGAGTAAGATTGAGGAGTAACATCTTATCCTTCATTAGTACAACAATAGAAAACCATCTTTTCAATCCTCGAGCTCTAGTATCCTTAACTTGAAACATAAGACTAAGTACATGCCCTTGTGTTTCACTGAAGTATACTACTCCACCTTCTTTACTCCAGCTTACCTGAAAAACATAGTTCAAAATGTACCATTTTACATTTCGACGGTTTGAAAAGCTACTTATCTAAATATGGTAGTGAATTGAAGTTATTGTCAATTATTACGTGTTACAAGACTAATTTTATATAGTTTTAAGGTTTACAAGTTAATTATTTTTTTTAGGAACTCACTTCACATGTTATACTTCTTACAGCTGCTTGTCGTAAGAATGTGTTTACTTCAGTGTTTGGCACAGATTCCCTGCTGCAATATATTGTTCCATCGTCTTCTCTAGATACCAACACAGTTTCAGGACCCAAAGAAGTACACCCGCTGCACTGAACTGAAGACTTCGAAGACTCCGTTGTATGGTTCTCGTCATCCGTTGTGAATGTACAAAATAGTGGACGAGGGCCGTGAGCTTCGCAAAAATGGCATAACCCGATGATAGCATTCATATTAAGAAGAAATATATTTCTTAAAATGCTTAACTTATTAGATAATTGAGCACCATAACATTACTTTTGTTTTGAATTATCAATAAAGTGTTGCCAGTTGTATCCATAAAATTTGAATTGGTACATTTGTAAACAGAAATCGGTAGGAAATTCATTTATTCTGTTTGTAATAAAACTTTTCATGCGTTAACTTTATTTTTTTTATAATTACTTGTGATTAAAACGTTTCTATAAGTTCAACTACAAAACCTCGTCATTAACCCCGAATATGCTTTAAAACTTTTCTCGGAATTAACCCCTGACACGTGGGAGATTGCTTTTAACCTTGCATTCGTAATTAGTAGGGTCACAGGTTTTAAGCTTTTGTATTATTTGTGGACACGAAAAAAGATCAGAACTTCTGGCCTATTAAATATAACAATTTGATTAAATTGAATACTATTGGTATTCTGTTTTTACAGTTAGAAATTTTTTGATCAGGTACCCACCTGATTTCTGTGCTTCAATCTAATTTCATAAATCTGTACATTTTTGATTCCTGATCTCACTGTTCAGAATGTTTAACCAATAAAACACCATTCGTTATATTTTGGATAACTCATTTATTCAACTGTACACTGATTCAGTTTAACCCATAGAACATCACAAGCACAGTTCTTAGCACATTAACTAAATTTAAAGTTAATTTGACTGTGTTAAAATGATGGCATTTGTCTAACATTAAATATTTATAATAAAAATCACATCCCACAACAGTTCTTGTTAGGTCAACATGGTAACAGACGTCAATAACTACATGATTGCATATTTCCAGGAAAGAAATAAACATTGTTATTTATGAAATAAATTAATTTAATTATAAACAAATACACGTCTTGTGCCTATAGAAAAAAAAATGTCTAAAACAGTACAATTTGTTACTACTCTTTGTTTTAGCGGTATTTATTTCTTAGATACTGGTTTGTAAGCTAATTTCCTGGACTTGAGGGTGCTCCATTTGTGCCGCTTGTAGTAGTAGACGATGGCGGCGAGGGTGGAGAAGATGCCGATGGCTTTGATGGTCATCAGCCGGCGGTCGTCCAGCTCCGGCTCCGAGCACCAGCGGAGGAACGTCGACACGTCCTTGGCCAGCTGCGACGCGGTCGCCGGCGTACCGTCGCTGTACTCCGCAGCCTAAAATATTTACATATTATAATTCTTGTTCTTAACAAATATCAGAAAACCGTAAACACACACTAGGATATCAGCAATTACAGTATATTTTTGAATAATTCTCTTTTAATAAAAAGCCCTACACTTACAAGATATAAGCAAAAAATTTTTAAGCTATTTAACTTAAAGAGTAAGTAAATTATAAAAACTGCTCTGCAAGAAAGTGATAAGCCTACAAGCCAATAGCAACAAAGAAGCAAGGTTGCCATGATTACTTAAATTCTTAACCAATGGCAAAGGCATTCATCGTCGTTTAAGCATTAAAACATTATTTCTTACTATAACATTACAAATTAAAAAGTTTAGAGGGATGGATGGATATTTGATAAAAGGTCTCTCTGGAATGGCTTATTGGATCTTGATATTGGCATAGATATAACATAGTGAGGAAGAACACACTTTACTTCATTTTTTTCCAAATTCCGCGCGGCAAGAGCCGCGGGCAAAAGCCAGTTTGTAATTTTTTTTATAATGTTTGAAGCCACAGGTTAGTGATACATCAATGTGTACTTACTTCATCAAAAAGTACTTGTGCCATAGCGATGGCCCCTCCGGGGAAGTAGGGGTTGTAGTTCTGTCCCTCGCGCAGCAGCACGCCGGCGGGCGGGTCCGTGTAGCCCGTCAGCAGAGAGAAGATGTAGTCCTCGCCGCCCTTGCGGCCCAGCACTATCAGCGACAGGTCCGGCGGGTACGCACCTACAATATTTCAACTCTTAATTAGATATGGGGCAATTACCACTTGTTTTCCCGTAATTATTTTTATTAGAACTACTGAAAATAAGCAAAGAGCAACCACTAGAAGAGAACTTTGTGATTTTTTTTACTTTATTTCAATATAATTTTATATTTCTTATTTAAATCTATAGTTGTTAACTTTTATTTTTATTTCCTTTATTATAATTATTATAACTCTAACCAGCACTAAACTCAGGTAAAATTTCCCCTTCTTCGTAAAAAAAATGACAAGAGATTAACTTTTCATGTATTTACTCAAAGATTTTCCTTCTTCAATATGTAAAGTTGCAATTTATTACAAAGGCAGGTAAAAATATTGGTGGCTTACCGTTATTGGCAGCCCTAGCAGCATTTTCATTGGGGTATGGCGAGGGGAAGTAGTCGGAGAGCTTGCCGGGCCTCTCAAAGTAATTTCCTTCCTCATCAGGACCATCCTTAATCATTACCTAAATAAAAAATTGATAAATCATTAAAAAAATATGTATTAAAACAATGGGCACAAGTCCTATAAATGATGATAAGGAATTTATGTTACAAATAACATATTTTATCACTGCAAAATTAGGGTGGATTTTTTGTTACTTTTAAGTCTGTGAACATTTTCAAAAATCAAATATTTACTTAAGCATTTATTGAAGATTCAATGGTACTGCTTTCAATGACTTTTTTGTCTGTTCATTTGTTCTGAAATGGCACCAATTTAGAATGTTTTTATAAAGAACTGTCGCCCGCAAACTCCGGTTTGCCATTTTGACAGTGCAGAATTAAAAAAATAAAAGGTCCACTGGGGCCTTTTTTTGGTATGAGTATGTATTGCAGTTAGGTAATACTAACACTGGCCCTGTTTATACAGTAGAACCTCGATAACTCAAACCTTGGTAACTTAAAAACTTCTATAACTTAAAAATAATATGTTCCCTTTCCATTAGAGCCCAAAACCTCTATAACATTAGACCCTTGATAGCTTAAAACCTCTATAACTTAAAAT
>DVQG01000727.1:0-13113 GCA_018231605.1 Papilio ambrax
GTGGTTCCTATGCTTGCATAAAAAAACATAACTTAGAAGGTACACAATAACTTGATGTACCACACTAAGTTAAGAATGTAGAATTTAAATAAATGTGATATCAATAAAAACGTTTAAAGATAATAACGATTTCGCGCTGTTTGATTTCTTCAAGTAAACACTTGTGCCGATTCCCATCGCACCGTATGAAAAAATAGGTGGCGAATGAGGCCTGGTAATTGCCGCGCGGCGAACTTATAAAGACTTGCTTTATTGAAACAAGAAATTGCGACACTCAACCCCCGCATAGGCCGGCTCGTTACTCAATTAGTCGTAATAGCGCAATTGCATTCACCTGTTTCTTGTACATTGACAGAATCTTCATTAGCGCTATGCAAAATTCATGCAAACAACAGCTTTGTACGTAAACTCACACGTCGTATGTCGATGTTCGTGTAAAATACAAAAGATTACGTAATAAATCCTTTTTTCTTTTGTTTTTTTTATTTTACGAGATTAATTTATTTCTTAATCTGATCTGTGATCTGATTTGTGATCTATCACAAGTTATTATTTAAATAAACTCTTCAGACTACCATGTATCATGTAAAATTCGTTTTCTTAAAACAAATCAATAAAATCATGTATTCAAATAACACAAAGTCATTATCTCTTACATCTTAATTCCTAATAACCCCCATACTACTATAACGCAATCAGACTAATTTGAAAATTTAGCAAATCATTACTTGATCGTAATCTTGTCACGATTTAGTCGCGTTATGAAGTTAGTTTGACATCGTTCACAAATTCATTCCATAACGTAACACGTTTTAGACTAATGAAGATTGTTTGAGGGCGGCGTGCATTATTAATGCGCGTACGCAGCGGGCGCCATCGTCCACCGCCGCCCACCGCCGTCCGCCGCTTCCATTATTCTGATTCTTCATTTACTTGATTGAGCTTTTAATGTGATTCGATGTCAAACAAGCGACTGGATTAATCAGACCTAGAGACCTGTCAACAAAAACTCATATCGCAATACACTTTAATGGCAATGGACACGTCAAATACACAATTTTATACAAATATTTAGGTGCGCCTCGAAAAAGTATATTAGGATATACCACTAATTTACAATGTGTTTACATATCAGTATTACCGGTTTGGATTTGAGAATAAAATACGTCGTTTTTATACATAGTTTGATACATTCGTCTTTTTAATTTTAAGCAATTTCCATTTCCTTTAGGATGTCTCGTCACGTACTGCTGTCACGCCTGGCGGAACAGTTCCAGTCGTCATCTCCGCCGCCGGTCCAGCGCTTCTCACCTCCCACGCGAAGCCCCTCTCCCCACTCCCCCGTGTCCCCGCACTCTCCACCACACTCCCCAGATTCCATATCACACCACCGGCTAGACCTCCTTCAACTGGGAGACATTGAAATCGCGGGCAGAGCACTTAAGCAATACGCTCGGGCGACTGGTAAGGAAAACTTAGATATTCTAACAACAAGAAAACAAGTTAACAAGACTACAACATACATGGATTTATTAGGACGAAGATCAATAAAAGTTTGTTGCTTCAGAGTTGGGAGCGCTAATGTACTGCAGTGGGTTGGGCGCGCTGTACGGCGGGGCTGGCGTGTGGCCTCTGCTCATGCCCAGGACCCCGCCACAGTACGCCCTGCCGCCGCTCGACCACATCAGACAAACGCCTCCTCGAGATGGTAACTGGACTGTTTTAAACGTACTTCGTACAATACATTTACAACACAATTGCTTGTAACGACTGAAAACATCGTGAAATAATTTTATCAATGGAAATAACGCTAATATCGTTAAAGTTAGTGAGGTTTACTACAAAGCGTTGCATTTAAAGAATGCAATGTTAGCAAAAAAGTGTTGTCTTTAAGTAAGCAGAAAAAATCGTACAAATGAACACTCATTATGAAACTCGTATTCACCTCGGCCTCCTTACGACTTCTTCTATACGTGCCTCATTAGAATAGCTATCAGTTTCGTTTGCCGATTAATAACTCGTACCACTGATATGCTGTCGTTTACATGTCGTTTACCTCCGCAACCGGAGCACGCTTACATGCTTCCTACGCGCCAAGGAAAAGCACTTCATGCCTACGAAATGAGCACTCATTGTCATTGTGTTCTTTAAGTATTTAAGTTAGCTGTTATCCGTGCGAACCAGTTTCGACGTGACGCCATAGATACTGCTACAAATGAACCTAGATTCCAAAACAATTTGATTTTTTTTTAATCTTTTTATTAAACAACAACTAATTTTTAAATCTATCACACTGCAACATTCTTGATTGTGTTCGATGTGGTAAATACAAGTAAATAGACCCGCGAATTAAGCAAATATGTAGTGTATAAGAAAATAAGCTGTTTTTCAGTCAGTAAAATCATTCGAGCAGTATTGTATGAATGTAAAAAACATCATTTAATATCGACCGTATTAACTAGGAATTTAATTCTGGTGCAAACACTGACGTAATCAGTCGATAAACATTCGCACACCTGTACAGATTTCATAAGTCTTTTCAAAAACGTCCTATTTGACCCGAATGTCTTTACAATCAACGGCGGGCATCGCGTGAAGAGCGTTAAGGTCAAACATTTACTGTAAATGTTTGTTTTAGATGACGAGGAAGAGCTACCGCTGAATCTCTCGATGAAAAACCGTCAGATTTGGTCTCCGGGCAGCGCATGTGAACGCGAAAAGGGGGAAATAGGAGAAGAATCACCGAGTTATCGATGGGAGAGCAGAGAAGACGATGAGACTCCGTTAGAGTTAGTGAAGAGGTGTCGCAGCAGCCCCGATGAATCCGAGAGAGCGGCGAGCGCTGAACGTCGTTGTCCCTCAGCACCCGTCCCCACATTCCCTCCTCCTGTGCCGACTGGAGATATTAACTTCACTCTTCTACTCAAAAACGAGAACAGAAACGAAAAATCATTCCAGGTATGTCTATAAGCTATTTTTATAACACGTCGCCGCCGCAATCGGCCAATAAATAGCGACATCCTTTGACAAGATCGGAATAACTGTACAGTTTCCGTTCGAAATGGTTTAAAATAGCAAACCAGTACCAGGTTCAGTGTTTTTTTACAAATCAAATAGCAAAAACTGCCCTTGTCTTAATAAGTACCGTGGTATCTCGGCGAGACGCGCGCCCGTCGCCCGCCGCCCGACGCTCTTCGGCCGCAGCTCGTCTCCGCGCCATTTTTATACGTTTCATTTTTATTTCCACCGAGTCATTATAAAAAATCCGCATCGGTTTTAATCAAAATTCCAACTTTTAATATCACGGCGAGGCGGTTTATAATTGGAGGAATAATTACCTTGTGTCATACGAAGATAACAGAAGCCATTGCGCCGCTAAATATTTTAAATAAAAATACGTACATCGCTGTATCGGTGTCATTGGCATTTCTTTGTTTTTACAATTAATATGTGTTGAAATATACATTAACTAAAGTACCGCCTATTAATAATATTAATGCTTTAAGGATAGTGATTTAAGGAAATCAGAAAAATCCAGTTTTCGAAGATCTTTGATAACGCTATTTAATATTTAGTTAAGTGTGAATCAGTCACTTTGATATAAGTTTAGTCATCAGAGCCATTCAACTAGCTTATGCTGGGTAATTTTTACATTAATTATGTATTTAGCGGTTATAGTAGCCGCAGATGGCTTAACGGCTTAACTACTGAAGTGTAACCAATCGTCGAATACACAACATGTACAACAAGGACTATAGAAAAAAATACTACAATATTTTTTAATTCTATAAAAGTATCAAACAGTTTTAATTAGGAGAGTTTTGATAAGATACGTTAAACGTATTTATTATACGGTACGCGGGTTCCGACCTATTTTCCATTCGTGTTTTGTGGCGGGAAAGCGCGAGCGGTATACTTTGGCGGGAAGGGACGCGTGCGCGCCACGCGACTGCGGCACCCCGCGCTCGCGCTCGTTCCAACGCTCCTATATAATTGCCCACACCGGACACATCGCTTTACGTAATTTACATTTGATAGCTTGATAACTCGTGTTACAAAACCCTTCGTCGAATAAATCATTAATGTTACAATTACTATTATAGAAGTTGTCAAATCAACCAAAATTCAGATTCCCTTTCAAGGCAAGACATATATAAGTTATCTCGTGCAGCACATTTTCCCCCAAGAGTTGAAGGTGACTACAATTAATACAAGTAATTACAGTAGTAACTAATTCGATTTTCCGAATGTATAACATGTTTGTGGGTGGGCCTTTTTAATGACACGTAAAATAAATAGTACCTACCAGTTTTTAATTACATACATTGTACGAAAACGTCTTTGGTCTTGCTTAAGGACCCAAATACTTAAGAATTTATCGATGTTTGTAAAGAACTTGTAAAAACTGTTTTACCCACTTTAATCTCCACAATTTTCATTTGATAACAAAACCAGTATTACTAAGACTATGTATGTAATCATTACTTTAGCAAATGATATCGAATTTCGGGTCAATCACCTTTAAAGTAACTGGAAAGAAAGGTAACCTAAAAGGTAATAAATAACCACAAGACTTTTAACTGCACCTTAACTTTTTTCAATTCGACAGACTTCTTTAAAAAAAATGTCCGTCTATGCGCGGGGCATGGCCGATAACCATATGTGGACGGTCATGGCCCAGCACCTGTGTTGTTTATAAGAGAGTCCATCGACGTTATAAAAAGACGAAAAAACTGGTAGTTTTTGTTAGCGCGAGGCGAGGCAAGGCAGGGCGAGGCGATGCGATGCGATTCGAGGCAGCTGCCCCGCCAACTGTCACAGGGGCCCGCTACGCGGATTTGTGCCGCGGATTATCATTCGCCGCATATTTAACAACTAACCAGCCAACTAATGGTTTCACAACTTTCTTTTGTAAAGCAAAATACGCAATTTATTTAATAAACAAAAAAATATTATCCCTAATTATCAAGCAATTGAGGTTATTTAGTATCAAGTGCATTGGATTAATCCTACTACTTATCTTTCCCCATGTTACTTATATTTCATCATATTTTAAACATCAAACACAAATTGTACAAAACCATATGTTAGTTTAAACAAATCATAGCCGCAGATTATTCTTGTACGTAGTAACGTCTGAACAATGATTTTGTATTTCTCTTTAACAAACAGTTACGACACATACGACGCGATATTACAAGTACCGAAAACATCTGAGTAAATAAATCTAAAAATGTTAACTTTTGTCTAACAAGTATGCGTACTTGTGGACGGAATATTAAAGTAAAGGAATAAGAATTTGTTTACCGACCACGGAGGTATCTCTTCCAAATGTGGCATTCTTAAACATCATTACGATACAACGTAATGCCCTAATACTCTACCTATTCTAGTTATTAATTTACGTTTATGCATAACACAGTTGAGGAAGAAAACACAACAAAACTCTATAAAACACCAAATATTTGATTTATAACATATCTAAAGCTTAAGTTTTATTGATTCCGTTAAAACTATTATATTAAAAAGTAAAATTACAAAAAAATATCTTAATGAATAACTATAATATTTTTCTGAGTTTAAAACAAGGGAAAAAACATTGATAATCATACATATTGGAACAAAAGCAAAACATAAAAGAGATAATGGATGTTTATTTCAGGAAATGTAGAGCTCCTAAATTATTAAATTAAAAAACACAAATAAATCCCAGTCGTACCAAAAAACCGCCCTTTGATCTACTAACTAATAGACAGAATAAAGTACAAGGCATTAGGATTGTTACGGAATATCAAAGGAACGTGTAGAAAGGGCCATGTGGTCTGTTATTACAATATTACTGGTTGCCAACAGAGGTGATGGACGGCGACAGGTTACTTGGACGGATAATTACATTACTAGTATGTTTAATTCAATATTCTACCTTGGTAAAGTCAATTGGAAATGTAAGAAAAGTGTTGAATCAATCATCTATGATTAATATCTGTAACAATATTGTAAATGCATCCTTAAAGGCTTTTAACACATAGTAGTTGAACACCCTTGACAAAATTACAGTAGTCTATATTTATTTCAAGCTAATTATGATAAAATGAAGCCTTATTAAATGTTATGTAAGAGAGTGCGCATACCTGAAACGAAACTATCGTACAACTGTTCAGTCTCGCTTTGATTCGTATAAGCTTATATGGACATACACTACTAAATTTTTAGTTGTGAAAATAACAGTTGTTTTGGCTTCGAAACAATCGACAGTCGACAAACGCACAACAGTTGTGCGATAGTTTAGTCAAAGGAATGCACCCCATTGCTCTCACTTCTCTCATCCTTTTAAACATTTAAATTAACAAGTTATCGTAATTTAAAAATGTCTGTCCAGTGCAAGCAATGCGGCAAATGCTTCAAGCGATCGAGCACACTCTCCACTCACCTGCTGATCCACTCGGACACGCGGCCCTACCCCTGCCAGTACTGCGGGAAGCGCTTCCACCAGAAGTCGGATATGAAGAAGCACACCTACATACACACAGGTAAACAAAACAAAACAAACCGTCTATAGAAACTAACATCCATTATTCCCAACGATGTTCTATTAATCTTCTAATACCATATTATTGCATCTAAATCCGTTCATCCGTTTTGGTAATATTCGGTGGCAAAGATTCATATAAAATGTATCAATTAAATTAGTAAATACCCTGTCCACTATTAATCCAGAACAAAGCATTCGCTGAACTATGCTTTTCATATTTATCTTGGCATAAAAACTGAGACATATAACTTGTTGGCTGAGACATATAATCTTCTAACAGTTGATTGACACTACAATATCTGTGTTGACTTTTTCGTCCGTTTTTATTTCTCACTTTTTATCCCTTTAAATACAAAATTAAAATAAGTAAAAGGTGTATTATGAAATTAATTAAAAGTCGTTTAGTACAAAGCTATTAAGAAGCGAGGTTTTACTAGTTTCCCCTCGTACGCGTAATTATAGGTGTACTATAAAGTTATGTCACTTACGGCTGTTATTAGAGTTCAACGCGTTGAAGTTGTATTTGTGAATAATTTGTCTGGAAAATGAATTATTTAATTGCAATAAATCGTAAGACTCTGTCGAGGAGTTTAGTTAATAAAATAATAGAATCTGTGTGCCAATTGTTTATTGAATTTCTTAATTTTCTATTATAGTTGTTTTATGAAAAGCAAAATTACAACCGTCAATTTTCAATTTATTAAATTGATAATGAAGTTAAGAAGCGTAAAAAAACTAGTACATCCAAATACAACAGATACCGCAACGTAGCACAGGTTAAACATATAAATGGGGTGTAATTATATTTTCGTCGGTGAATCGCGGCCGGTTCGCGCGGTAATGAATTGTCAATGAGCAAAAAACATGAATCGACTACGAGCTGCCGGACCGCGGCCGCTCGAATCATCTTGTCTGAGGTCGCGATTAATATTACCATTGTTTCATTCTTTGACACTTTTATCTTATAGTTTGCCTAAAATTTCACAATCAATCAGTTTTTTCTATTATTGGATAACTTAGCTACCACGTCTTGAACACTAGTTTAAAAGTTTTAATTGTTAATTATATTAAAACAGATAAAATCGGTGCTTCATACTTTTCCTATAAAAAATGTAGAGCAGTTTTAAACTATGACCTACTTTATTTACCTAACTTGTACTTAAAATCTCAATAAACTGTAGATAACTAGTAAAATTATATTCGAATCAAAACGACAAACTTACTTTAGTCTTATTTTATGAAACGATTATTTAGGTCACATGCAACTTCATCGAAAACATGTTCTTGCGCCGTTCTTTACTGCACCGACAATATTATTTTTATCGGTCGGGAAGACGAATTCAGGTGTATAAAAAATAGTTTGCGAACATATTGTCCGTTGCCTGCGACATCTCGTCACGTATGAACGGTGCGCCGAATGATTTACTGCACCCGTACATGGGCCCCGTCCTCCGATAAATGCATCATGATCAATATTCCGAAATGCGGTTCGTCTTGCAATTAGCCGCGCAGCCTTCACAGACCTTCGCGCGGCGATCACTGCACAAACAAAAAGTGCAGTTAAATCCTGTTCTATCTATAAAATTGCATCGGTGCTTTTTTCAAGTTATTTTATCGACGTCTCGCCGCGGGCATTTGTCAAACTAGTGACAGCTTACGTGAATATTTGCATCGGTAATCTATATTTAATGCCTTTTGATTAAAAATTATTATTAGATTAATTAATAGTTATAGGTCGGAATAACTTTCTAGCAATCAATAATGATTTGCATTTGTTATTTTAATCAACGAAACAGCAATATAATTTGGCTCGAAGAAGAGCATGGAATTTTTATCCTATATTCTATTTTAATCTAATTTTATTTTAATAAAATGTTTGTTACATATCTCTTAAAAATTGTGTCGCACTCCAGATGCAATTATAAAAATAATTTTATACCTAACAAAATAACATTTGTTGCAGGCGAGAAACCACACAAGTGCGTCGTGTGTTCCAAAGCGTTCAGCCAGAGTTCGAACCTGATCACCCACATGCGCAAGCACACCGGCTACAAACCTTTCTCATGCGGACTCTGTGACAAGGCGTTCCAGCGCAAAGTCGATCTCCGCCGCCATAGGGACTCCCAGCACGCGGACTCCTCAGACCCACCGCAAGCACAAACACGGTATAGATATTACGAAGACTCACCAACTCCGCTTACCCCACTTATCAGTAACTAATTTTGTTTTATGTTTAAAGAAAACTTAATTTCCTCTGTCACACGCCTGTATTAACACTTTGTTATTTCTGATTGGATGCATGAATGAAAATATTTTTTTGCACATGTGTTTCAACAGTGGAAATGCATCGTAATATTTATTAATGCACTAGTGTAAAATTCTGAAAGGGTATGTGACTTGTGAAAATCGATAGAATGGGTTCTTTTCATAATAGGTACATCGTTTAAAAAATACGTAAATTATTGAAAATTTATCTAACATATTATAATAAATGGCAACATTTTATTGCTTAACAATTATTCGATAAATATTTACTAATCTAAAGGAATTTTAAAGTGTAATTTTTACGATTTACATGTAAGTTAAATTGTTAATAAACGGTAACCAAAGAGTTTTTGAACAATAGTAATGCTTTCACGTATACCTACTGTATCAATTAAAGGCTTTTATATAATTACAGTTGAAGTCGTCCGTTCAAATGGGACCCAACTTGTATGGATACCAATCCGTCCTAGGTTATGTGATATATTTACGAATAATTCTATTGTGCTTTAATTTATTTCACATATATTTCTGATATGATCATTGGAGTTTTATAGAGAGTGTAGATAACTAGGTACTTCTTTAGTATTTAATTAGATATCGACCTAAAATAATTACAATTTTAAATAAGCAAGCTTATACATTGGTCTGAAATTAAGATCAGTTAGTGTACATATAGTATTGTAAAATGACTGCAAGAGTATTGTTTTATCTGCGCTTAATTACATTAACGTAATATCAAAATAAGTAATAATAGAATAAGTTTTATAATAGGTAAATTAAAAATAACATTAATATTGTTCCTTTGTCGTTTTTTAATCTTTGTCTGATTGATTTTGAGTACAGCCATAATGGGTGTTGCCAGCTAATGAACTAGAGGGGGGAGGATAGCTAGCATCAATTGATCTTATTCGAAGTAGTTTTACATCTATCTTACATTTTTCAATTCTATACGAGGCAACCTAATCCACCTCCTGACGATGCCCATCATAACCACATAATTTTAGCAATAGTTTACCATTGGATTTATTAATTTAGTAATAAACTAGTTTTGTGTTGATAATCACTAACTACGCTTGGATCAAAGTGTAAATAAATAGTCTAGTACAAGCCAAAGTAAAGTGTATTGTAGTCGAAAGTGAAACGCTTTATTTATTAAATTTAGTTGTCGCAATGTTATATAAAACGAACGCTACATCAGTCATTTACATGTAATATTTTAAGTATTATTGTTAAGCAAATTGTACGATTTATAATAATTTTAATTGCCTTAAATGGGACAATATGCCATTACTTGAGTAAGTTTTGTATAAGCACTGTTTGATATTTAATATTGTGAATTACCATTTCGAAGCTACCATCTGGTTACCATTATACGAGTCGGTTACCACAAGTTATGTAAAAGCGAAAAATAAATTTTAATTGAAACGGAATTCCTATCAATAGTATTAATTTGTTCGAATCTAGATAACCTGCATTTAGAATAGATTAATAATTTTTAGTCATGTTAGATAAGACGAATATTTTAAAGTACGAGGCTGTTTGTAGAAAGGCTGCACAACTGTATATTAGTAGCCTGTAAGATAAAAATTGTATTACTAAGTTTACTTTTTTTTAAGTTTTGTGAGAAAATTGATGATTATGTTTAAGATATATTGAAATGTTTTCTTATCCTGATGGTGTCAAGTTTGAAGCTACGCATGCTATGTAGATAACGGCTAGAACACCAAAGAAAATCAACATCTATGTTTATTTATGTGTATATAAACACATAAGGATAATTACGTGCAACAGTTATCACTGTATACGCTGAACATTCCACATCAGGAATTGTCATATTGCAAACTGCACGGTTAAACCGATGTCTTGCTTCACGTTTGAATATTGTATTAATGTACGTAGGATATTGCAAATAGACGACACAAAGTTTCGTCAAAATTGGTTATTTTAATAATAATATTTAGTTCATTAAGGCCAGTTTAATATAAATATTTATGAACAGTATTTTTTTTTTACCTACCTTAACATCTAGATCCAATAAAAAGTTTATTTTAACACAGTCCAACTCAAAGATATGGGTAATCCTTTTACAAGAATTTAGATAAGCCAGAAAAAAAAATCAGAAAATTCCAATGGAAAGGAACTAAGCAAATTATTTCTTATTAGAAATTATTTTAAACCACGAACTAAAAACTTGGGAACCCCAGCACAGCACTCACAGGTCTATTAGACTAAAACCTATGTACTATTCCAATAATAACAAATTAAAATAATTTTACATACAAAACTAAAAGTATAATAAAATTACAAGTGGGATCTAAGGCCAGGTGTTTACCATAAGAAAGCTTTTTTAATCACGATTTAAAGTGCTGGTTTTATAGCATACTTAGAGGTGATAAAAAACGTCATTAGGAATCATATATTCCTTTAAAAATCCCAGCCTCGGTAAGTCGGCCGGTGACGTATAGGCTATTTAAATATTTTATGGTATAATAATTTCACTTAAAATAACAAAACTAATATGTCCGTGTTAATATTACCTAAATACTGAGCTTTCACAACAAACAATCAGAAATAAATGCAGATAATGCCATATTCTATTTTCCATTGCATATAATCTCGATGCATAAACCTAAGTAATTCAAAAGCTTACTTCTACTATAATTAAAAGGCATTTTCGTATTATTTAGACAAAACAACTTTCAACATATCCATTGGTCGTGTTCTATGCATAAAACAATCAGCAGATAGACTTCATCTACGTAAACAACGCAATGAAAACAAACAATTACGAGATATGGCCAACACATTACGGACGAGCTTTCCCGCAATCCATTTGAAATTAATAGTGTTTGTCGTAGCATTTTCATTTCATATCCAACTGTAATATAGTAATGAAATCAAAATACCGACGCTCGCGTGTTCTTGATCAATTACTTTATGCAATAAAGAGAAGCTATTGTTTTGAACACCATGATGTGAATGTTATACAAGCTTTAATGAAAATATGATGGAATGGATATATCTGCCTCCAAGCAATGATCCAGGATTGTCATTTAGGAGGGAGGGAAGTTCTATGATTAAAATTCTGATTAATTACGAAAAAATAAATTGCCTCTTATGTTCCAAGCAGGTACTTATTGAATATCGATACATTCCCGGTAATGTTGTACATGTATTCTTTATATAAAGTACAAACGTTTGTGTTTATAAGGTTTCCCAGTTGTCATTTGTTATATTGAATTAAGTAGTAAGCTTCCGCTTACCCCTTTGACTGCCGCCATTACGATTTTTGTAATACAGTTAAGTAGGGATAAAGAAACAAATGAATCCGTATAAAGAGCTGCACTCGCATTGGAGAATCCTTAATGAGATTTATTACGATCTAGGAAAGATGGCGACCCGTGCGTTAAAGCACATAAGTCGTAACAAGATAGAAATCTTATAACAAATTATAGTTTTACACATCGTTTCTCAGGTGTAGGTAAGCGTCGGTAGCTCAGAGGTTCGAAAACTTGACTTGTAATCTACAGGTCGTGGGTTCGAATCCTGCCATGTACTTATATGTGATTTTCGATTTTTTAAATTTCATATGTACCTAATTTACCCGATTTTCCTACGGTGAAGGAAAACATCGTGATGCAACCTGCACATATCGGCGAAGAAATTCAAAGATATGTGCGAAGTCAACCAACCCGCAGTGGGCCAGCGTGGTTGACTATGGCCTAATCATCCCTAACTTAGTGTAGGCTCCAAACATCTCAGTGGGAACGGATAGGAAGCTGATGATGATGAACATAGGTCATATTTTACAATGTTTTTTTTTTAATTCCCCGCGGACGGAGTCGAAAGCGAAAGCTTGTGTTAATACATGAATCGCGTTGTTATTTTCAATTTAATTATAATTTCAAATCTGGTACAAGTAATAAAGATAAATATTGTTTGTAATTTACATGATTTATTGATCGGGTCGGTCAGTAGTTTAGATTCTAGAATAATTGCGTTTCAAATGTACGTAATAATTGATTTCGTGTCAAGAATTAAATCACAAACAGCTTTGTTTGGGTAGTCGATAGATTTATCTGTGTTAAATTTAATTTCTAATTTATTTATATTTACGATTGACTTATTCCCGCAACTCCGTCCGCATAGATTTAAAAAAACAAGTATAAGTAGCCTATGTATTCTTCCAGACTATACTTTACATTTACGTCAAAATTCATCCAAATCCGTTCAGCGGTTTAGACTACAAACTCAAACAAACATCCATCCATCCAAACTTTCGTATTTATAATATTAGTAAGAAGTAAGATGACTAC
>DVQG01000728.1:0-13113 GCA_018231605.1 Papilio ambrax
TCTAGGCAACAAAGAAGTGTGTGTTTACGCTTTATTATAATTGTATAGATGTGCTGCTGCTGCTAGTCAGTTGACAAATTGCATGTAGTTTCTATTCTAGATTAATAAATCAATAACAATCATTTGTCATTTGTTAATTAACTGCTGGAATTTACATGTTTATCCGCAATTTACAGGTGTCAGTGTGAACGAGATTGCAACAAAAAACTGTAATTAAACATTCTTTTCTCGACGGCGATAAATCTATTGCCCGAGCAATTATTCTAACAGCTTTTATTACGGAAATGTTAATGAAAACAACAGAAGTGGACAAGTATGTCGATCGCGGTGTCGCATGTCCTAGCAATGGCTTAATATCATAAAACTGCAATAATAAAGATGGCGGCAGCCAAATATGGTAGTGATTGTCATTCCGGACATCGGGACATAAATAAACATAACCTTTGTTACATTGGCTTAGTTCTATACAAAAAAGGCTCTCCTTTCTCGTATTTAATAAAAAACCTCGCGTCAAAGTTGTAAATTACTTTTATTAGTTTTTACCGTGTTTATATAGCTTTCGAGTTATGATATGGTGTGACTCATATCTCCACTTTCAGCGAGTCATAAGGGGAGCTTTTTAGCTCAATTACACAAGAACAAGCTCGAAATGACTTCAATTGCTTTGGTAAGTTGCAAGCAAATTATAACAAATGTCACTTGTGGCTGTGTGCATTGAAATAACAAGTAAAAACTTATTTAAATTACTCAGAATCACACACAAATTTAATCAGACAACTGCTCCAAAACGTCAACATAGTCAAAATGTAAAATATTTTTAAATTCGATGACCTTTGAATTACAAGGTGATTATATATAAATACGTATATTAAAACACAATCTGTGGTTGATAGCATGGGGCTCGGTAATAACCCGACGGGCGGGCGACGCCACGGGGCGCGGCTAGCTCTCCACTTCATTAGCAAACGTTTACTTACAAATAGTACAATCAGCTGACACAAAAGCCTTGCGAATCACACTTACTTAAAGGTTACCATTGATTTAAAAGTTTCACTTACTTCTATAACAATTGAAAAGGCTTGTAGAGAGAACCCCATCCAAGTTCAATATAATTCAGTAAACAATATTTTGGATATCAAAAACCTGCATGTCTTAAATATCGTATCACTTTCCAACAGGTTAATGTTCTTCACATCTCATTGATTTTGTTAAAAAAAATATATCACAAGCTTCAATTCCCGTAACCCTAAAATTTATTACGTAACCAAGTCCTCATTATCTACATTTCACAAAGGAATAAAGTTTATGTTAAAAAAAGAATTGCAATTATCTATTTAAATGACAAAACAATTAAAACATCAAACTTACAGTTATCAGTGTTTAAAATCAATTACATTTTAACTAATAATCGTAAATCGCAATGTAATTAACCCGTTGTAAAATTCCTAATTAACATTTCTTGTGACCTAATTATAGACTAGGTCTAGATTTCTTTATGAACCATTAACTATGTTCTAATTAATCAGGAGACGTGGTCGCAGCAACGATTAGCGGCTCGCAACAATAATGCACGTCGTAAAATTTCCTCTTAAATCATAATTACATTTAACTGCTTGCGTATACCGCAATCATAACAAGCAGCCGGCGCGTAATAATTTCAACTTTATTAGAACGGAATAGACACTCTCTTAATCGCAAACGTGTCAATATTGGTAATTAAAGTTGCGTGAAGAAAAGCTAGTGATCGACTATGGATTAAACAGATGTGACCCTTACTGCGGCGGGCGGCGGGCGACGGGCGCTGGCAATGTTTGAACAGACGATATGAAAATGGCGTCCGCAGTAGGTATTTTTATTGGATCAAATTCAAAACAATGGCAGAGGCTGTATCGCGACGCCTCGGTTCTATAAATATGCTTTTAAATGACGGACATTTTACGATGTAGCAAAGGAGGCCCACGTTTAACATCCCCACTTAATAGCTGGGAGCATAAAAGTAACCGCGCTGTTTGCTCGCTTACATTGACTTACATTTGTGACGAATAATCGTTGATTAATAAGTTCTTTTGCTATTGTACAATGAATGAAGTGATTTAAATGGTTTTCAAGATGGCGTGTTACAGAAGAGAGCATTGTTTTCAATATGGTGGGCACACCGATAAGAGCTTAACCTGCCGGCTACCTCTAGCATTGACCACTTTATGACTGAGGCTTATGACTACACATGACTTATTATAAAGATTTCTGTTAACTATAACTGCAAAAATATAGTAAGAATGGAATAAATATTAATAGCAAAATTCCTGAAATAAAGAGATGTTTCAATACGATTTTCTCTAATATTTGTGTTATATTAACGTCTGGACGATATTTATTCAAGACTTTCTTATTGTAGTATAAAATAATTTATATGGTTAATGTTTAGTTGTGAGTGTATGATAAATATGTAAATAATGTGGAATAGTTTCCAGAGGTGGTCGTTAGCTGATGTATCCTCCAGCGGGAGCGGTCACGACCCGACGTGACACACTTCTGCGGCTTGCGTCATTAATTTGTAGGCGTTTGTCATTTCACATATGGCGACGGTCTTCGGAGCATACGTTCCACGTCCAGATTCCGACCATCACGCGAATATAACTCTTATCAATACATTAATAAAGTACTACAAAACAAACACATCGCTATAACAAAAAATATTTTCCCATAAATTTTTAGGTCAGTGCCGACTGACATACCGTCACGTACGAAGGGATAGGGGTAATTAAAATTCTGTAATGATCGCACCGACACCTCAAACTCGAATCGAATGTTTTTTTTATAAACCACCACAGAAACAATGTTGTATGATATCGCATATGTCAATCTGTAATTACTGAATCTCTAAAATAGTCATAACAACGTGACAAATAAAATTATATTATACTAGCTTTCCAGTACTACGTCCGCGTCGAATTAAAAAATACAAAAGTAATTAGCCTATGTGTTTCCAGACTATCCTCTACATTTATGGTAAATTCTTTCGACATCCGTCTAGCAGTTTAGGCTACAGACTCACACACATCCATCTTAACTTTCGCATTTATTATATTAGTAAGATTAAATAGGTAAGAAGTTATATCTCTGTATTAGTTTTATTGGATTACTTACATATTAAATACTAGCTTTCGCTCGCGACTCCTCCCGCGTTTAATTAAAAAACAAAACTGAGTAGCATATGTGTTCTTCCAGAATATCTTCTACGTCTATGCCAAATTTCATCGACATCCGTTCAGTCGTTTAAGCTATAAACTATGTCATCCATCCACATATCATCCATAAACTTTCACATTTATAGTATTAGTATTAGTATGAAGTTAGTTTTATTATAGTTCTATCAATAAGATGGTATAAACGTACACCGCACCTGTTGCGTGGCTTGACATTTGCTCTGATCATAGTAAACGAAGGTCTCTAATTGTGTGACCTCGGAGTGTCGCGGGTGGTGCATAAGTTATTTTAATGAATTCATACTTGTCATTGTTATTCAAACGACAAACTTAATAATTTGATAATAACGGATGGCGATTGATCCTACTAACATTACAGTAAATTTAAAATTCAAATAATTCATTACATTATATGTTTAAATTCGTAAATGACACTATGTAGTCCTTAATTACCTTCGTAAAATATTTGAGATATAATCTAAATGAGGTTTTCAGAGTATTTAATGTGTGCAAGTTGCTGGCCTAGCTGTGGTGAGTAGGGCCGCGGCGGGCCAGGCCAGCGCAAGGAGGCGTCAACTGTCCCGGCCCAAAACATGATAAAACTACACATTAAATATTACCAAAACGCGTAATGACCACCTTCTGACGTCTTGAAAGCCGGTTCCAAAATTAAATGATACGTTTTAAAAATGGAATCGCTCCGTCCCGCCTTTTTTCCTCCGAGATAACCTTTAGTCCATTTCGGTCGGCATAACGAAAAAAAAAATAAAACCATCTTACGTTTTAATTTTTTTAAATGACATTCCTGTGGTTTTTTCTCACCGGGAATCTTCAGCGAGTAATAAGTTCGTTTGTTTGGGTCGCTTTTTGCGATCCGTATGGCTTTGTGCCCTCGGTTGTGATTGAGCTCCGGCGGTCGCAAGGCGCAACCGGCGACCCGGCGACCCGCCGGCGGGTTCGAACCCGCCGTGTTAATTATAGAATTTGAGTTAATAGATTTAGTTATTTAAACTCTGTAATTCGAGGCCGGATTATAGTTTTTTACGACACGAAATTTAAAGACTGGCGTAGGTCGGTTCCGAGAAGTTTAAAGATGAAATATTTTTTGGCGTATATGACTAATCATTGCAGAAGTTGGTTAGCGGACACCGTCGGTAAATCATCAGTGTGGGAATTCAAAACGTTTGTGAGTAGTTCTATGTACAAAAAACAGCAAAGGGACGAGGTTTGGAAGGCAGCGGCGTCACTTGTGCCCGACACGGGGTGGGACGTCGGCGACGCCACCCTTAGCGTCCCGTCCCTTTCTGATTCCCTGCCCGGACATAGCGCCGTCTCCTCCTTCTGTCATCTGGCAGCGCATTCACAACGTAGGGGCCTACCAGAAGCGATTCGTAACAGTGAATAATATGTTTGAATAGTTTACACCGTCTAATAATATTACCGGGTATGTACGGCCAGCGATGGCATCTCTTAACTCGAATTCGAAAATATGCCTTAAGTGGTGGATAATCAACAAAGAGGTGCGTTTTTACGTATTTTCAAAATTGATAGCTGTATGTCGGTCCTTGGGCGTGCGGTTGTCGGTTAGGGCGTGCGCGATGTTCGGCTCGGATTTTACTGTTTCTCATTCGGGCCGGACGTATTGCGACCGTAAAAATTAGAAAAATCCCTGTCGATCTCGTCGAGAGCCAGCGAGCGGATTGAGACGCAGTCGGCGCACGGCAGCCGGCAATGGCGACGGCGACAATCGACAGGGCCACTTAAATTTAATAGTAATATAGAGCAAGAACGGGCGCTGCTCGTAAATTCCGTTTCATTCACAATACTGTAAGTGTACAAAAGGCGACGGATCGCTGCGAGCGTTTGTTTCTCGACCATAAATACTAATAAAACGGCCTCGTTACGGGGACGGATCGAAAATCGGGCACACGACTTCTTAACGACACCTATTAGGGATCTTCTGTCTGGTCGATTTAATTGAAAAATTGTATCCAGAGCGTTGCAAGAGTCGTATCCGAGTCCCGCGCCGGATGCGGGCCCAGACGACCATTATCCCATTTGCCCATCCGCGCGGGGCCGAGCGGGGTCGAGCGGGGCCGCGCGGGCTGCGTCGGCCGCGACACGTGGCGTCCCCGGGCCTAATTACTGCAGCTCACTGTCGCCTCGCTTTGACAAGAGCACTCCTGGCGGACGGAGCTATTGCAACTGACAACGTCTAAACTACAAGCACGCGCGACCGACTGCATGGTCACAAAAAAGACGAAACATTTATCAAATCGCTCGCACCGATAGAAGGATGGACCGTAGCTGACGTAATTATAAAATACCTGACATATCAGGTAAAAACCTGACGTAGGAACACCGGTAGGGCTCCGTCTAAAATGGAATCGGGAAGGTTGCATCGCCACCGTCGGTTGTCTAAAAACGTTTCAATATTAATTTTGTAATCTAGAGAGTGTGTTTTTCTTAGTGGCTTCTAAATATAGCCGAGGCGGGTTGAGCGCGGCCGCGGCGGGCTCGCTCGATTCGCGAGCGGATTTATCGTTCGGAAAGTATCGCGCGGGAAACTTTAACGGTCGCTTTAAGTCCGCGGATGAAAGTTTTACTTCCTATTCCATTTACAAAATGTGCTCTTTTAAAAATGTAATCGCCCAAACGCATTGCTGCGACGGCTTGGACAACGCAACAGTTAATTTTATACGTTTTTATACACAATCGTTCGAGTGTTATCAGACTGCTTTTAAATTATATAAACAAACAAATTTAATGAAATCCAAATTAATTTAAAGCGCCATTAACCTGATCGCCCCGAGATTAGGTTTACAAATTGAAAGTACAGTTAAGTTATCGAAGTTCATATGTAAACGTATGATACGCAATTTTGTCTCCCTTGTCCCGCGAGCCAGTGTAAACAGCGGGTCAATAGCTGGCACATGACCGCCGCTGCGATAGCCGTTGCCCTTATCGTCCGCTGCCCTCCCTCCCCCCTCTGGTGCCCCCAGATCCTGCGCTCTTCTCCAGTCGCTCAGATTTTACGTAAATACACCATCGTTAAGATAACCGTTTCCTTTCGACGCGACGGATGTCTCCTTTTTACTTTTATTCAAGTAATAAAATGAATGCACGGCCAAATGTTCCCCCGCGCCCCAACGCAACAGCGACAGCTCTCTCTATATTTATACAAACCTCACCTGCACAGATAAATCAACACGAAATTTTTCAGTATTCGGAACTAATAAGAAATGATATCTAGCGTTCGTTTGATGGTCCGTGTTGCGGAGGACAAAAACTTAAAAAAGGTCTCTCATCATAAATAACGTTGACACGGAGCCGCCCACGCGCCCACGCGGCTCTTATTAACGCGTCTGTCCGTTTGTACGTTCGTTACCTCTATTGTCGCAGAGAATGCGGCATCCTCGCGCCACGCCGGCCGGACATCGTGATCGACTATTTGAGTTAGAAATCTGTTAGCGAGGCGGATCCGAACGCGGTTATTTCACGTCTTTTATGCGCGAGTACATAACATTTTTATGGTCGATATAAAATTATACATGGCCGCATTAAATTTACGATCGATACTACGCGGTGACTAGTCAAAACAAAAGCGTACGCGGGCGCACATAACAATAATCATAAACAGATACGTTTGTTTTGACGAGATCGCGGAGATGCCGGCCAATTAACCAACACCGGTCGATGCCTACTGGAATGTTTTTAATTTTGCGTAAAGAGCTTTATCAAGATTTAGTGCGGGAGCGGGATCCAGTGAATTGGGCGCGTCGGCGGCGGCCGCGGGACTCGTTCTTGGCAATAATTTGGTCATCGCCCCGACGGCGGCCGAGCCGCGACAAACTCGCACTCAAAAACCAGCTCCAGACCTAACCTTAGCGTCTTTACACTGATAATGTAATAGACAAGACGCGCTAATTACTCTAATGGCCGTCTATTTATCTTACGGCGAATATCTTAAGAACAGTCGACGAAACGCGCGCTCTAAATTGCACGGTGAAAAATTGCGCTCGTAGAAATATCGTACCTCGTTATCTAGAGACCGAAAATACACAAACAGTTAACACTATCCTTTAACATGTTATATTATTACAGCTAAGTCTATTTTAAGTTATGATAGGAATTCGAATGCATTGAGATCGATGCGACCACTCGACGCCATTGTTGTTCCAACCCTTCGGCGGCCGCGCTGAGTCAGCTCGCCGCAATTAATATTACTTAATGTAACCCACACATATTAGTGGAATTATACCGAAGGATTTGTCGATCCACGATAAACATTGCTCCGACGGCGTCCGTCGAAAAGAATTCCCTGACGATAATACGTAATGTCAACTTACCGTAAACTTTGTTAAGTTTTACGATATTATAATCTTTACTGTTTTAAAGCCGATGAAAAAATTCATATTTGTATCCTTAGATGCAAAATTGTCCGTTAATTGTTGCGTCCACGATCACCGGCCGATCTATCAGGCATTCACGGGGTGTGCGTTTAAAAGTTGTTTAAGCTGTCGGTTACACAATGGACCCTCAAATTAGTGAGCTCGCGAATTAACTTTGAATCCAAAGTATGCAATTAACGCGCCTCTACAAAGAGGCAATCGGAAAATGAACAGCGATATTCAAATTGAAAAAGCGACGCGTTAGGAATAAAACATCGGCGGGCCTAGTCTGTATGCGAGCTCCGGCGTGTTCGGAGATCCATCCGCCCTGAGCGCCCCAATACACCATAAGGCGCAACTCCCGCAAGATTAGACGTCTATCATCTCACACTGATTTCTTAGCAAAGTACTAAGTACAATAATATTTGTTTTTCATATGTATTGGAATAACCCTAAAACTACTGGGACGATTTTAAAAACGTCTTTCACCATAAAAAAGCTACGTTATCAGTGAATAACATAGGTTATATTTTTTAATTTTACGAGTACGAAGTCGCGAGCAACAGCTACTCAGAAATAAGAATGAGTTAAATAAGATCGTCCTGCGACGAAAGACCAAGTAATAGAAAGAAACATCTCAATATTTGACTTGTACAATAACTGTTAAAAATCTACGAAAAATTTTCACTACACTTATAGTAAAAATTTACCGATTAGAATAGATATTTTTTTGACGTTAAATAGTGTTGCAAGCTATAAAAATGACAATTAATTTTACATTTATTAGCTATGCTTACAATCTTAACACCATAAATAGTTTAATCATACGCAGAATAGTTTTTTTTTTAAATTAACGTCTTTTTTTAATATCTAAGGAACCCCAAAACTGTAATGGACCAACAAAATCTTACTAACAAATGAGTGGGCGAGTCCCGCGGCCAACGCGGACTCATTTACAATTGATTTCCATTTGCGAACTCATAACATTACTTTCCTGGAATTCTTAATTCTATCCCATGATTTGAACATTCATAGACCTACATGTGGTTGGTTAGTATTACTTTGTATGGAAAAAAACATTTGTGGTTCTTTAAGTAACCTTTATGCTTGTTGCCAAATAAACTAGAATATTATGCATCTGCGCACACTTACATTTAAAATAAATATATAATATGTTGTTTTTTTTGTATCACGAAAATCATAAAACAATTAAAAAGCTTTTTAATGATATATCCAATATATTTATCGAATCTCATAAAACACACATTTCAATAATATTGAAATTGCACTCGACGGCACTTATCTCGCCAATTAATATAACAACTCGATTGAACAAACTTAGAAATCGTTATCTGCACTGCCAAATACATTTCCCGCCGTTCTTGCAACAAAGTGCATTCCCAAAATGGAGGACGTGTGTTTTTATTTGTTAATACCAATGTAAATCCATAAATCTGTCTGTACCGTTAAACAATCTAAATATGCAAAACAAAATGCATAGACAACGTGCAATAGAAAGCGAATGAATCCGCTATTTGACAGATAAAGACAAATTCTTTCATCTGTCAAAGTGACATTTGCATTATCTGTTTACAGAAAACTTTAATATCTGACGGAGTTTCTATTTCGCAATTAAAATAACATATTTGCTGTGAACAATATTGTGAAGAAATCTATAAATCAAGCTAATGCATTTTTTCCTTAAAAACATTAAATGTAGCCAAAAATGGACCACAGAATACACCACGGATAATGGTTCCTATGTTACTTTGGTTACATTTAATTGGCAAAGAGTTTAGTTATGTGGTTTGGTATTATAACAAAAGAAAGGCATACTCAAAAAATATTTAACTAATCTATTACTTTAGAGAGAGTCCCGGAACATATTGAGAGCGCATACATCAATGTAATCACTGAATTTTTACGATTAGAGAATCTCTGAATGTGCATTAGCGGGCACAAAGAGCTCGGCCGCTATACAGATAATCTACAACACCCACGATCTGCCCGACGGCCCTTTACATTGATTATTAAAAACATAGACCGAAATGGACTGACAACTTTAATGTAAATTATGTATAGATAACCTCAAATTCTATCTTCTTTTATCCGTAAAGACTTCGCAAAAACAATATACAATGGAGTTCCAAAATACATTCCCTAAATCATAATCATAATCGATACAATAATATTGTAGTCATATAACAGCAATAAGGAATTAAAAATAAAACATTGCTTATAAATGTCGTATCGTAACGTAGCTGCCCACGGTACAATCTGTGACGCATACAGCGTCGGTCCATTTTCTAACATAGAATAATCCGAATTGAAAAATGGCCAGTTGTAATCACCAGATCGCATTAAAGCATAATGTCTCGACCGATTCGTGTTTTATTATAATAATATATCATTCGTGTATGTATACTGTTATATAATGGAACGGACTTAATTTATTTGGTCACCATAGAGCCGATGACCGTTTTAAGTGTTTTTTTATCTGTCACCGAATTGGCGGGACGGGTTTGACGTTCTAGAATGGATAAGTGTATACCGTATTCGAATTGGAGTTTTTTTTTACACAGATAAGCAACCGGAGGTGTATGAAATAAAGAAATATACGAACCTGTTAGTTTAAATTTATATAATTTTATAAAATAAGCACTGAGTATTTATCTTAATTATGTTTTAGTGGTATCTTTGTTAAAAAGTAACGTTTATCAATGATTTTATTAATCCATTAATATTCACTGTAGAGGCCTATAAATTATTGACGCATACGTTAATACTAAAAGCATATTTAAAAACTTCAAATGTTGAGCGGCCGCGAGGGTTTTGATAAAATCTTGTCACACTGTCGGAGCACGTAACCTGTAGATGTACGCACAAAGATACGATTACCATATATAAACTCAAGTGCTTTCTTTCATAAATTTACTATTATAAAAGTCGATTTATTTTCTTCGAAACACAGGTGAAAAGAATAAAATAAGAGCACAATGCAAACGATATAACAAATAACTACTATAGAATGTAACGAAATTTTAATTTTGTAACGTTGCAACTAACCGCAATTGTAAAATTTATGTATCTTTCAGATTTTATTTTACTAGGTAAGAAAGTCCCTTTACGATATATATAAAATATTGTAACATAAATAAAAACAAAATTAATAAATTTTTAAATGTCAGTTAACAATTTACAATCAGTAAACAATACGTAAAGTTTTACAAATTACAATTTTATGGCTTGCGTTAGTTAGTGTTAATTTGTGGTCATAGAGTAAGGAGCGGCCATAGAGACGCAGACCACTTGTCTATTGCTCTATGGTTGAGCACTTCATTAATTTTATTATCTGCAAACCGACTAAGGTGTCGTAACGCAGCTCAGAAGACCGCATTCACTTCATAAGCCTACCAACCCTAAAATTGATAATGCAACTAAGTGCAAATGTAATGTACTAATGGGTTCTTTACTCTATGATGTAGTCCTTTAAATAAGATTTTTGGATATTTTTAATAAAAGGAAAACTGTTTTTTTTTAATTTTGATTTCTTAATTTTACTTAAATTACGAAGCTTTGCTACTTTTAGAAAGTTTTATATTACAATTATATTTGTTTATTTGTATAGAATTTACACCTCTAAACAGAAATCACCGGCCACATTATCTACCGACGGAACCAAAATCGAGAAGTATTTTAACGCTTTCCGACATCATATTTTTAATCTGTTCTTTGCTTCATTATTGAGGTTATTATCTTAAC
Organism: Papilio ambrax; assembly: GCA_018231605.1. Classification (NCBI taxonomy): domain Eukaryota; kingdom Metazoa; phylum Arthropoda; class Insecta; order Lepidoptera; family Papilionidae; genus Papilio; species Papilio ambrax. The sequence continues at coordinate 11,360 of DVQG01000728.1, forward strand.
ACTGGCAAGTAAGCGCCAATAAGTTTAATGTAACAGCCACAACGATTGGCGCCAATTTAGAAAAAAATAAATAGGGCTGACTAAAACAATGTCACAATTCTACAATTTAAACTAATGCTCTTTTTTATGCCTCAATAAATATTTTTAAATTTAGAATTAAATCCGGTAATAAAATTTAAATGCACTGCCTTGCTCAAAATGTATAAAAACTGAAAAGGCATTCCAAATGTTTTTATTTTTCAAAATTGGAACAGTATGCGGTAGTATAATGTTGCCACAATTGACATTCAAGATTATGTTTTGGTGAAAAACGGTTGGCAATAATCATCTGTTTTTATAGTTTGTTTTAATTATTTTTTACATTTATACAGTATTTAATTTAATGTAATAATGTAAGGCCAAATTAAACTGTTGCAACATTTTCGCAATTAGAAAATGCCGATTACATCGTTCAGATTAATTAAAGCAAACGTCGTATAGATGTAAAAACAAATAAAAACTATTTTATACTCTACGGGTTTTGTGTTGTAACATTTATAGGTATATTTTTCAAAAGTCATCAACATGGCAACCCTGTAGCAGTAATGGCGGCACGCTATCAGATGATCACGATTTTTATTTTCATTGCTTTCCAAGCGCAATATTTCTGCAATTATCAATGTAATTATGAGAAAAAGGCTGAAACCTCAAAAAGTTTATTGGAATTTAATTGTAATTGAATTAATTCGACGTAAGCAATAGCTTTTCATGATTTTTACCTTTCTATCAATATTTTCATCGTAATTGAAAATTGTTTTATTATTAAAATTGAATGTAACCTTTCATACATTATTTATTTATATACTAGATATAATAATGTAGATTGTATATTATTGTATATATTTATGTTAGTTTGATAATCTAGTTGTTTTTTTTTTATAATAATTTGTATGCTGCCACTGCACCGCGATTGCTACCGTCGGACATAACATAGCGCCTACTTACTGATTGTTTACTGTATAATTCCATTTACGTATGTTCTAATAGTTTTACGTTTTAAAAAACAATCATATTAATATTATAAATGCGAAAGTTTATATGGATGGATGTCTGTTAGAGTTTGTAGCTTAAACGGCTGAAGGGATTTCGATGAAATTTTGTATAGATGTAGGCGATAGTCTGGAAGAACGTATAGGCTATTCACTTTTGTTTTTTAAATTCCACTCGAACGGAGTCGCGGGCGAAAGTTAGTATTAAATAAAGCAACCATTGAATATACTAGTAATTCATTTATTTGTGTGTATACGTTCTAATAATCCTTACTTTCATTATCAATTTATCGCGAAGGTGTTTTAATTAACTTCAGTTACAATTATCTCACAATAATACCAGCGAACGTATTTACCGATGATAATCAAATCTCTCTTATCAATTCAACGGCGCCTCGAATGAAATAACGTATCGTCTATATTATTATATTATTCAAAAAGTTATTTAATATTTCGCAGGTTATTTTAATAATTGTGTGTAAAACGGACCCGTAACGGAGCCGACACGTAACATATTCGGTTATAAACAGACTAATTTTATATTGTGACTAGCTTACGTCCGCGTGAAATTAAAAAAATAATATAACACATAGCCTATGTTACTCACTGGCAACGTACCTTTTTAATGGTGAATGATTTTTTTTCAAATCAGCCCAGTTTTTGAGTTATTTTATTACAATCAAACAAACTTTTCCTCTTTACAATATTAGTGTAGATTATAAATCA
>DVQG01000729.1:0-13113 GCA_018231605.1 Papilio ambrax
TTTGAGAATATTTTGTTTTTAGTGTATTTTGTTTGGAAGTCGGTTTTGTTTTTTTTTATTTTTTAATTCCACGCGCACAGAGTCGCGGGCGAAAGCTAGTGTTACCATAGAAATAAACAAGTTAAAGAAAGCTTTTTAAATTCAGTGCGTTACTAAATACCTGAAGTTTTAGTCGCAACTATTGTTTGAACATTAACAAATATCAAATATCAAATATCTTTATAAAACTCCTAACAATCGTGCAGTGTTTGTTCACCTCGTTTTTTGCATTACATTTGATCGTCATCTCGCTATGTGAGGCGAGCGAGGATAATTTATGATATTCTTTATATGTATTGAAATTCCGTTATAATTGTATAGTTCTATCTCGTATTTATCTTTTTGCATGTAATATGTAAAAAGTAAATTATTCTTCACACGCAAACTGCAACACACACCAAGTTATCCAAGATACACACGAGGGCGGTGAATACTATTGTAATTGTTAGTTAGTTAGTTAATGTTAGTTTATCTAATGGGCGGTATGTCAGTGCGGCTAGCGTTGGAATTAGGCCCAGAACTAGAACAGTACTGTTTTGACAGAAACTACAAAACTACCAGCCTGTTTCGTTCTAAATGTCATTTTATAAGCAATCAGCTGTTAAAGTATATGGAACGGGTCCATTATTGTATCAGATACTTCACACTGCAGTTAGTGGAACTGATCGTTCTACATTTTCTCACACTGCTACGTCATTGCAGCCTAGCAAACTGACTTATATCTTGAATTGAATTTAGTTAGTGTATTTTGTGTGTGTGTTTTATACGCAGGTTTCATGTAATTTCAGTTATAATTAATTAAAACAAAGTAGTAAACAACATTAACAACATTTATTCAATGAAGTAAGAGGAGGACGACACAGCAGAGGAGGAGGTACAGCGAGCGCGCGGGATGCGCGGACGGCGCGGCGGGCGGCGCGGCGCCGGCGGCGGCGGAGCGCGGCGAGAACAGCGCCACGTCCGGCCGGCTCGCCTTCCAGCCGATGAGTGGCGCGTCCCGGTTCTGCGCGCGCAGCCACAGCTCCAGCGGACGGAAGTATCTGCACACATCGCACTCACTGCCGCAGCCTCACCTCCTGCCGCACCTCCACCGCGGCTGCACTGCGCATGTTGACCACCCACTCGGAACTCCTCAATTACCCATTCATATCATAAACGTTGAAATTTTTCTCCTGTACAATCATCGTTCAACTTTCTGCTTTAAGAGTTTTCCAAGAAACATAGTCCTAGCAATATCTTCTTATATAGATCGTTGTACACCTATCAAAGTATCGTTGCAAATATAAGATACTCACTTGACGAGAGCCTCCGGCGATATCTTGTCGGTCTTGCCGCGCGTCAGCGTCCGCAGCAGCTCGCCGGCCGGCTTCGAGGCCCCCGGCTGCATTAGATCGCTACGAAACACCATCAAGACAGCTTATTTGAGATTTATCTAAATTGGCGGCACAAAGTTCCTGAAACACGCACACACACACGCTCTCGTAGTGCAGTGCAGTGTAGGTGTGACCTGTACGAGATGTGTGGGGTGTGTGGGGTGTGTGGGGTGTGTGGTACCTGAGCATGCGGCCGGCCTCGCGGCTGCGGTGCAGGTCGCAGAGGTGCAGGTGCTCGGCGTGGCCAGCGGCCGCACACAGCTGCTCGAACACCTGGAACTCCAGCACCGTCGCCAGAAAGAACTTCAGGTACTCCTGCAGAACGCGATGAATACCATTGTAGTTACACCATGACCTCCTCACACACGAACATTCGTTTTTTGCCGATCAATAACACTATGACCAATTAAATGCCAAGAGCACACGCACTTATGTACTACTGGACTGCTGTCATCGACAGATAAAACTATAGAAAGTAAAGTATCTTCTATAGCGGCTTGATATTAAAGGAAAGTGAGGTGACCTGGTCGGAGATGATGTGGTACTTGGCGCCGGGGTCGAAGTCCTCCTCGTTGCGCTTCAGCGGCGGGATGACTCCCTGCAACCACAAATATCCTCAATAAATGTTTCACACGATAAACTCGAAAGGTGTTGGGATGGAGCGTTAGTGTTGTGTTGTCAAAAATTAAAAATATGCGGATCGAGTAAAGTTGTAAAGGCACAATACCTGGTATCTGAGCTTCATCTGCCACCAGCGCGCGTTCATGTTCTCCACGCCCTCCTCGAACACTGACCAGCGCCACTGCAACAATGACACTACCATACACAAATACCAGTACCTAGCTCGTCGATACGTCAGTTTGTTGTAGTCGCATTTGGCTAGCGCGTATGGTTAATGGTCGACGAATATTGCGTTGAGTGTATTGAGATGTTAGCAAGTGCTTACCTGGTCGACCATGAAGGCGAAGGGCAGGTAGGCGACCTTCTCCAGCGCCATGGTCATCAGGAAGTTCATGCCCACCTGGTACGAGTCGTGACTCCTACGGTTGTGGAACGACATAAAGAACACAATTATTTGACAAAAATGAATTCTACATGAAATACTTCACCGTCAAATTCCTTCTCTTCTTTATTCTGTAAATTAGTCAAATTTTACTATCATCTGTTATCTCTAAGACCACAAAACATTTAAATAGAAGGTTACTAGTTAATTACTATAGATATGGTTTCACCGACTTGTTGTTGTAGAGGCCGAGGCGGTAGAGGTGCGGCATGTTGTAGACGGACAGCGTCGCCGCGTTGGCCAGCGCCTCGTGGAAAGCTGCATACCATACATTATACATGCACTTTCCAATGTACAGAACTTTGCTATTATAAACTTGTAGATTATTGATAACTCACCGTTTCTAAATGTTATATGATAGCGAGTGAGGCTCGCTTAACACCAGAAATATTTATTTTTAGCAATGCTATGAGCGAATAAGAAAAGATGATGTATGAGTTCGAGACGTGTGACGTTTAGTAAAGCGTTACCGGGGTTGGCGCCGTCGCGGAAGAGCTGCGGCTGGTCGGCGTACTGCAGGTAGTACTGGATGTGCGCCAGCTCGTGGTGCGTCGACACCAGGTCCTGCGTCGTCACCTCCGTGCACTGTTTGATCCTGCGACACACACACACACCACACATCTCACACACCCGGCAAACTTCACACTACCGGATGTGAATCATGAGATTTGTACGTAACTGCGTTGAAAGATACAAAGAATTCATAATGATTGTAATCCGTAAGCGCCTGCAGTACAGTGAATTAAACTGTAATACCGACATACTTTACCAAACATTCTAAATGTTTAAAATAATGTTACCACTAAAATTACACCTATGGCAAAGTTGTTTTATTTTCAAAATTTAAAAAACGTTATCTGTAATCCTTGCAGAGAGTAACAGATATGAGTAAGGCGACCTGTAGTCGATACGATTGCAGAAGTCCCAGGCGCTGGCGGCACACTGCGCGGGCCGCCGCGGCCGCGTCAGCACCGAGCTGCGCCAGAACTCCGGCGGCAGCGGCTTCAGACCCATCTTCGTGAAGAACTCCTCGCCCAATTGGAACATCCTGCGCCCCATCACATCTTACTACACGAAATGCAATTGCGGCTTAATCTAGATATTATGTGTAGATCTAAGCAAGACAAGATTCCGTGAGATTCGAGATAAAGATCCGTGAGAAGAGAGAGGAGATTCCAAGACAAGATTTGGTGAAACTAAACTCGCTAGGTGTGTCGAGCACCGACCTGAGCGGCGTGTACCCCTGGCGCAGCAGCTCCGAGGTGACGTCCAGCGCGGGCGACGTCGGAAACGGCATCACTAGGTCCATAATCGACTTCCAATTCTGCGCCCACATGTTGCCTGCGTACACAACATTAATTACCTTCACAACGCACGTAAATTCAATCAAATATGATAATATAAAAATTGTGGACTGTAATTTGTACAAGGGATGATGCTGTATTCGGTGGGGTGGAGGGAAAGGGTATACCGAGGAGGTGCGCGGGCAGGGGTCCATCGGGGCGCAGCGTGTGGTTGCCGTAGCGCTGTATCAAGCGGCGGCGCACGTACGTCAGCAGTTGCTTGTACAGTGGCGCCACCTGGTTGTACACCTCCTCCGCGCTCTCCCGCAGGGAGGGATCCTCGTACGCTGCGCGCATCTGCTCGCCCGCATTCCTGAAACCTGGTCACGCTTGCCTCTAAACATTCAACAAAACCCATCCAGATTATATCCTAAAAGTTGTCGCCTGTCATTCTGTAAAATACAGATCGTTTTCACATGTTTTTAACCTTGTGTTTAATTCATCCAACCCAGTCGCTCTTTCAAAACTGAGTTTATGTTTTAAAGTATCAAAATGTTACCGGCGAGAACGGCGGCCTCGTTGGCCAGCTGCACGTATCGTATGAACTTGTTCCTCAACTTGGGCCCGGTCTGGTCCCGGAAACTCTTCCACACGTAGAGAAGTTCGCTTTCTATCCTGGAGTGGGCGAGAATCCTCGAGATCTCGGGGTCCAGTTGCATGTCGCAGTAGTTGGGAAACTCGGGGTTGTCCTGGTACGGCTGATAGTGCTGGTACGGATGGTTGTTGAGCTGGTAATGTGGATGCGTCAGCGGGAAGGGGCCGGCGGGGGTGCTTGCCGTGCTTCCCACCTTCGGCACGTGAGGGTCGTAAGGCTTCTGTCCGAAGGGGCATATTTTTGCCGAATTGTAGATCTCTTTCATCTCCGTTATTAGTTGTTGAAGCTGAAATGAAATCATATATTCATATTGGGTTCGCACAAAGTGTATTTAGTATTCACAGTACTGTACCTCATTAAACTTGTCCTCGGAGAGCGATGCGCGGCTGGCCTGCACAATCTTGCACAGCTGCCGGCGCGCCTGCGGATCGACCAGGCGGGTGGCGTCGTAGGCGGCCGCTTTCCGCCACGACAGCCGCTCGAACTTGGAGCTCAGGGCCAGCTCTTCGTTCATCCGCCGCCGGTTTTGCTCCGTTATGTTGGTTACAAACTTCCACTGCGCCGTCGTCACTCTGCACATATTACACATCACATTACTACACGCTTTACTGGAAAAGAATCGCTATAGTTGTGTAAGTAATATAATATCCGACCTGTAACACATGCCGGAAGCCTCCCGGTCGTACTCCCGCAGAAACTGCATCGCCTCCGCCGCATTCGTGTTGAGGCCCTGAAACAGCGAACGATTTATCACATTCTTATTTAAGTCAGTAAATGCTATCTAACATTTCCTCGTGAATCTACATATCTAGCTTGCGGGCACTCAGCATATCAACATGACACGTGCCTTGAAGTCTTTAATAAATAAACAGAGCGCAATACGCCGGGAAGCGACCGCGTCGCTGGCCACACCCGTCACACTCAGTGTGCACAATTAAGCATATAATATTATTATAATAGTTATTTTTTTCTTAAGTTTAAGTTATCATCGCAGCACTATTTTAGCATCTATTGCACAAATGGCATTTAGCAAGAAAAAACGTGACTTCGCGGCCATTTAATAATGGTTGGTCCTCTCCTCCATTTATAGTGTAGTGTGGTAATTGAAAATTCTGGAAGGTTTACTTAATGCTGAATCTTTTTAAATATAGATAAAATGCAAGGCGAAAAAGACTGCCTAGTCTGGCTAAGTAACAACAGGTTCGGCACAAGGACGGCCAGCTGTGGACAAATAATGATAGAACAATCAGAGAGTTGCATGTCTGACGGAGTTTGTGTCGCCGAAGGTCATGTCTCAACAATACCCTCATTAGACCACTCGGTTCGTAATTCACTTAATTTTGAGGACATCCGGTGACTTGTGTCATCTCCCAAGGATATGTTATGTAACGATCTATTTAAGTTTTTTTTTAAAAGAAACACAAAATAACTACGTATTCAAATATTGTTCTAATATCAGAATTAAACATCTGAAGTTGGCGCTCGCGGTATAGCGTGAGAACTACTGCGTAAACGGGGGTAGATGACGCTGTGCCGCTTTTTCATATTTCACGTTACTAAATTGGATAGCATAAACAAGACAAAGTAAGGATTACAGAGGGAATACAGTCGACGGAGGGGACGAATAGGCAAAGGAAATATTAACTATATTGCTGTTTGGTGTATCCTCCTCCCTATCTAATATAGGCAACCTGTCTGTTCTTTTATAGTAGAAGGCACTCAAAGATGAAGGAATTCGACAGAGCGAAGCATATACATCCAGATTTACAGATGTGTTGGTTACCTTTAGTCAACTGAGGAGTGGACGTATAGTAGAATATTTTCTCTACCTATGCGTCCGCTTCCCGATAAATCCGTATTAATTCTATCCTGTTCTTAGTACAAAGAGGGCAAAAAGGGAAAGGCGACTAAAATTAAGCCTCTGAAATGCACACTTATCATACTAACGACGGATGGCATCCATTTCACGCTTGTCTTCTGCATGGTCGTGGTATTACACCAGGCGAGGCGGCACATTCATGAAAAATATGTAATTGCGGGCTCAATCACTGTTGATACTTCCACAAATCTATACGGGTAATGATTATACTAAGTGCTAGGTCCTGGCATCCTCGTTTGCCTTCTTGATGTATAAAAAATCTGCTAGAAACTTAACTGTAAAAGTTAAATACGTGTGTTAGACACTCACCATAGTGACGTAGTTGTCGGCGCATGCATGCCGTGTGTAGAAAGCAATCAGTACGAGATGCCACAGCGCACTGCACTTGCCATGGTACATTTTTAAATAACAAATCGTCATGTCAGTCTTCGATCGGGACACATTTATGAATTTAGAAAACTTTTATATCATCACGAACTAGTAAGTTTTAAAAATGAATTTAAAAAATAACTCTTCTTTAATTTTGTTTTCAAATTTTGACACGTCACAATTAGGGCGGGAATTCTGGTTTTTTGTTAATTTTTTAAATGTGTGTCAGGCCAGGCTAGGGAAACTGTCTCGTCGGCTTTCTTGTCGTCGACTGGAACAATATTTCCGTCGCCTTTGTCTCGTGCATGCTTTGCTGAGCACCGGCGGCCCACATAGCGCGGCACGCGCCAACTCCTCCTCTTACGATACGCACATTTATTGTATTACAATACGTATGTTTCATAAATCATTTGATACTTGATAACTAGACAGTGACTATTCTTACACTTCCGCGATCGCGACGCGATTAAAGTAATATAAGATATATAAACGAAATGTGTAGCAAACGCCAATGGCATAATGTTATAAAGTAAGAACTACAAAGTATAGTGCTGAAATCTAATTTGGCATCCGACTTTATCCAAAATCTATACAAGAAAAAACTTGTGCAATTTTGGATGGAACGTCAGAATTTGATTGGTAATTTCATACTAAGTTGAAATATTAACTAAGCAAGGCACCTACTACAGTTTTGAGGCAATAGCGACCATTTTCTGCAAGTTAGTAGATAGCATCGTAGACTTACACAGTTACAGTCGTTACTTGGGGTTTTATTATTTGTGGAACGGACAAAGCGAGTCAGGAGGCGAGACCTCTCCTCTCCGCTTACCCATTGTGCCAAGGTACATACTTATAGTTATATAGTAACCTGCGGAATTTCCACTACGCTGGCTACTATATAACTACGTACTATACTTGACCTAATTTTTAAACTTTCCGTCTAGTAAGTTATTAGTGCTGTTAAGATTGCCATTGTTAGCTTTACAAGCGCCGTGAGCCAGATTTCTAAGTCCTTTTATGTTTACCAGGTTGGGTTTAACAGGATTACGTAGGGCTCTGTAATACGCAGAACTGTGGCGCAACTTATTGTCGATCGCCCTGAGCGGTGGCCCGATCGCGCCCTACCCAAACGCCGGCTATGTTTACATATAAATAAACTATGAAAAGACTCTATTTATAATATAAAGAAAAACATACCTAAAACGATACTAGCCAGCAGGTAGGGCTAACGAAACATCCGAAGCCTAAGTGTAGCCTCTACCTAGCCTAGTCTTACTATAACGAAGTGTGTAGCTTGTAAAGCCGTCAGAAATAACTCTAATTTAATTATTTGTTTGTTTACACACCATTTTTTTGACATTATAAATGACATTACAAGTTCTGTCTTCTGTCTATTCGATAGGCAGGCGTCGCGTCGTCGGTAATTTTGTAAAACCGATGTAAAACCGTTTTCTAAATCGATATCAAGATTATTAAATATTTGTCACTGTACACATTCTCATCGTGAATGCACTGCCTGACGTGATAGATGTTTCCCGTTGAGCCGATTGATCGCTAAGACGAACGTGCCAACGGGAATATATGTCCCAATATCTCCAGAGTATGATAGTGTTGAAAACATGTTTCCCGAGAGTTGAAACCCTTAGAAGCACTGTAATCTTATAAATCTAATTCTTATTTCGATACCTCATGTCGGCTTTTAAAAGAACCACGATATTTGCAGTTTGATGAATAAGGGTCGGCAGAAGTTAGAAGTGCCTTCACCTATTGGCCATCTATATACATATATGAGAATAAAAAACAAGCTACTTTGATATCTCGTAACAAGAAATCAAACAACCATCATATGTACAAAAATATATTTAATTATGTATGTAAATTGTATTGCTCAGAAAACCACAACTATGCTGGCCTATTGCAGGGTGGTAGAATGCTTTTTAAAATAACGCATTAAAAATAAATATAAACTGTAACAGGAATGTATAATACATAAAATTATATTTATTTATTTCTTATAATAAAATGGAATATACTACAAACTCACACCTTTTATTATTTTACATCAACAAAAATACAGTATTTCAAACATCTAGCAATTCACAAAGATAGCATTAGATCAGTAATGCATTAGGGCAGAGCGAGGTAGGGCGACCGCCAAAAAACGGCAACATGGGCACCTTTCTTCCTATTCATATGCAGCAGGGCACCCTAAAAATCTCGCCCAGGGCGTCCATATTGCTAGAACCGGCCCTGCTAGTGATGACCTTCTGTACCTATTGCACTCTAACCTATTTTCCATTAATTACAACCTTATTGACCGACTTCCCAAAAGAAGGAGGTACTCAATTCGTCTGTATTTTTTTTTATCTTCATAAATACATTTAAAGTAGATGTCAAGTATATCATGTTTGGCCAACAACAGTATCCTTGCTTTCTTCTGTTGCTGTATTTGCACTGATATACTTTTTCCATATTGATGTCGTGTCAATATTATGTCTTCGTTTCATATGCTTCTTGTAGTTAGAGCCATTTGTGAAGTCTCTTTGACATTGAGGACAATTGTAAGGTTTAGCGCCTGTGTGCTGTCGCAGGTGTAAGTTGAGACGGGTTTTAAATCTAAAAGTTTTATCACAGTATTCACATTTGTAGGGCATTAAGTCTGTATGTATTATGGAATGTGATTTTAGATGCCTTTTGACTCTAAAGCTCTTCCCGCACTGCTCACAGACAAATGGTTTTGTTCCGGAATGCAATGTGATGTGGGACTGGAGGTTTCCTTTTGCTTTAAATGCCATCGGACAGAATTCACACTTGTAAGGTTTGACATTTTCATGTGTCAGTATGTGGGTGCTCAATGTCCCCTTCATGAAGAACATTTTGCCACAAATGTGGCAGGAGAAGTCTCTGCTGCGGTCTGTGTGGACCAACTTGTGCTGATTCAAATGGGTACGCTTTTTGAATTCCTTGTGGCAAAGGTTGCACTTCAAGTCTTGTTCATCCGTTTTATCAACTGCTTTTCTAAACATTTTCTTAATGCTTTTGCTGTATTTCTCTAAGTGGTCATGTAACTGCTCCACCGTGTCAAAACTTGTGCCACATTTCCTGCAACAAGTTAAGTTCCCACCGCCATGCTCCACATGTTTGTGTCTTTTAATGAATTTAGTCATTGTAAACTTTTTGTCACAGAACTCACAGCAATAATTAAGCATTTGCTTGTGCAGTCGCAGATGTTTGACAAATGATTTAAAATTGGAAACAACCTTACCGCAGCTGACACATTTAAAAACACAACAACTATTATGTATATGCTGGGAATGTAACCTTAATAATGAGATGTTCTTGCACTGAGCATCGCAGTGGGCACAGCGGCAAGCCTCTTCCTCCCATGTCACATCCAGGTCAGCAATGTCAATGGGTTCTATGTATATTTTGTCATCCTCCTGTTGTGACACTCGCTTTTTACTTTTATTCTTTTTGACTGTGACATGAGAAGGCTCATCACTATCTGTACTACTGCTGAACCCATTGTCTTCAGTCACAATATCCTGGTCGTTTTCAGGACACTGTTCTCTTTTTAAATTCTCTAGACCTTCAATAAATTTATTTGTACTGATTACAGTGATGATGTCTTCATCTTTTATATCAACTTTAACATCCTGAAAATCATCCCAGTTCATATCAACTGGGTTTGCCACTTCGGATGACTGCTTTCCTGATTTAGCTTTGTGTACATTGATGGTAGGAAATAATAGATACAATTTTTCCTGCGCTTCTCGGACGTTCTTGAGGAATATCCAAGTCCTTTCTAATTGATCAAAACATGAATAGCATATACTTTTAGGGAGCATATTTGAAGGAGAAACGTCGATATTAATCCACAGCATCTTCTTTGCAATCTTTGAATTAAGAGCTGCTTCTTCGTCAGCATAAATTAAATGTTCAGTTGGTTCGGCGCACAACCGACAATATTTATCAACTTTGGTCATTTTGTATACGGAATGTAATTCTTCACACTTTACTCAGCATACTTTTGGTTCAAACAAATTGCATTTCAACATAAAAAATTATTAATTTGTAAGTCAACATCAACAACATACTCAATTTGACAAATACAAATAGACAATACACAAAACCCATAGATTCAGAAAGGGGCTAAAATAAGGCGATTTTAACTACTGTGAAGGAACTCCGTGAGGTTAGCCCCTCATTTTTTTTTACTTTTTATGCAAATAATTTGAGAATCGTTAGTCGTTTGAGAGTTCCTACTTTGTCCGTAAAAGCAATTCAAATTTTTAAGGGTGAAGTTGGCCCCCACACTTCACTTTTTTAATTTCTTATGCAAATCTTTAGAGAATCGTTGAGAGAAAAGAAAATCATTTGAGAGTTCTTAGTTTTTCTGTAAAAACGTATGAATTTTAAAATGGCCAGGGGAACACTCAGACGAGTATAGATTGAAATGTGATGTGAGACAGGGCGATATAACGTCACCCCAGATCTTAATTTTTCTTGTTAAGTTGAACTTAAAGTTGATCACGGATCAATAATACCCTATTATCAAGGGGACGCATGTATAATATGTTCATGTATCAGATAGTTGTTTTATTACCTATTCATTTCAAATTGCAGACCGAACCCTTAGTTGTAATGATTTGTTCAACTGGAATTATTTCCTTCATGACAACATAAATAAGGATTTTGGTTTTTAACATACTTATTTACTCACGTAATAAGGAAATTACTGTGTGTACTCAGAAAAGTACTGGCTGTCTGGTGATTTTATACCGCATCGTTTCGTTCAAACCACGGGGCATAGCACACAGTTTGTACTGAGCGTTAATTGTAAACAACAATCATTAATGTTGGAGTTTTATGTTTGTATACTGGCAGGCAACACTGTACACACAGAGGATGGTTTTTAATATTAGAATAGTATATTTTAAATTATAAAGAATTGTATATTTGATGTTTGATATATTGACTTCACATCTCGACACGTACCAATAAACATAGTAGGACTTATAGAATAGACTTTGTATAAAATGTGGTTTAGATGAAGAAAGTATTTCAATAGCCCCACACCTCCAGAGCTCCGGACGGAGAAAAGCAACCGTCCAACAGCAAGTGATAGAATGTTTGATGTAATTGTTACAGTAAACTGAAAAGAGGAAATTTTATTTCAAATATATTATTGTACAAATCAATGAAAAGACACGTTCTCAATTTGAAAATCATGCTTTTAACTTTTTTAAGATAATGTAAAATAGTTAAGAAGTCATATCTGAACTGTGGAAACGGCACGTACTATTTTCGAATCCATTGGATACCTTTCTGAGGGCGAGTAATTTTAGATCATTTAAAGTTTACTAAACAGTTACCAATAACAGCAACATCTAGTATTTAAAACTATATCTGTTTAAATAATCCAATCTCTTAAGTTTTCGGTCTTTTTAGTTCACTTACCAAATTTATTAAAACTTACAAAGTCACAAAGTAAATGATACGCTTCCGCTTTTGACTTAGAGCATGCGCAAATGTTAATGGTCCCTTAAAAGCTCCGCTTTGTTACAATTAATGATTTTAATTAAAACGAAAAGTATTACAATTTAAAAATTACGATAATCACATTTTTTCCGTTGGGTCCTAATTTTAGTATCGCGTATTATTAAATAGTAGTTTTCTCCCGCCACTCCGTCTGTGTAAATTAACTATTCTCAACGTTTATGTCAAATTTCATGGAGATTTATTAATTAGTTTAGGTTAAAAACTCTAAAACATCCATCCACCTAAACCTTTACATGTATGGTATTAAGAAAATATTAAGATTGTTTGGTCTTTATTTATTTTAAAACACTTTTAGTTGAAAAAATCACATAATTCCGAATTACAAAAGTCATTTTGTCTTTTTACTTTTGTTAGTCTCTTAGATATTTCCTCTCTTTATGTAGTGTTAAGTATACCAGTTAAGAACTCTGGTCTTTGAATACTCTTTGATCTTAATACAGTTTGGACATTTGTGTGACCTATCGAAGCGGTATCGGTGATATTATAGTGAATAATTTGGCGAGTGTCGGAGGCTCTTGGGGTCACTGGTTTTTAACAGATCGATATAGCTCGTGGTTGCCAAAGGCGGAACTAGTGTTGTTCTAGTATTCTATTAAACAGTTATCTATGAGGTTACTTTTGATTGTTTTTATGTGTAACGAGATGCCTGTGTTTACATTATAGGGGAATGCACGAAATTAAGTGTAATTAAAGGCAAAAATCCTTCTACTTTTCCTTACATACAATCTATTATTACGTAATCTTACTAATATTATAAATGCAAAAGGTTAGATGGATGAATGTTTCTAACAGTTTGTAGCGTAAACAGCTGAACGAATCTAAATGAAATTTAGCAAGTCCGCGTGCAAAAAAAAAAAAAGTAGTCTATGTGTTCTTCCACACTATCCTCT
>DVQG01000730.1:0-13113 GCA_018231605.1 Papilio ambrax
CATTATGGCGGAATTAGGTGGCCGCTTGCTCGTTTGCTACCTTATGTTATAAAAATAAAAATACAATTTTTTCTTATTTCTTAATATTACTATAATCATCAGTGACGAAATTTTCAGCCTTCAATAACATAGCGGTATAAAGCGTCTTAGCTTACGGGTAGTTCGTAATGCTCCGTCTGTTTATTACAAAAGTTTAATATCTTTAATTTGTCTTTAGATACTGCAAAATGAACGTCCTTCGTACTATGTTCGGCGTGTGTAGTGGCTCCGCAGAGAAGGGGGAGGTACACGACACCGTGAGGAGAATATTCGGCAACGAACTTGTCATGAAAGATAATTCCGATAGACAAAATCAGTAATATTACCGTTGGCTTACACTGCACACAATATCTATATAAATATAAATTGTCATCTTTCTCATTTTACTAGGAAAAAACTGAGATAGCATAATTTTTACAAGTGGAACTTCACAGTTGTATTTACGGGAATACAACACTAATATGAAAACTTTAATACATGGATATTTCAATACAGTTGCTATTGAATTATTTAAGGCGCTGACATTTGTCGAAGTATCTACAATACATTTTATAAAACTACCTACACGATTTTAACATATCTTTTTAAATATTCTGGTGTTATTTTAATTACAAATACCTTTCTTAGGAAAAGCAAATACTTGTGCCATATACGAGAGAATCTAATGAAGGTGTTAGATGCGAAAATAATGACACACAAGTCGAAATTTGCGAAGAAACACGCGCAAGCTTATGCGGATGTAAGTATTCTGTAAATTAATATTTTTCGCCCGCGACATCGTTAAAATGAAACTTATTTATTAGCCTATATGTTCTTCTAGACTGTTCTACATCTATGCATCATTTCATAGAGATCCATTCATCACTTTGGAGATACTTTGTAACAAACATCTATCCAAACTTACAAATATTCGTATTTATAATATTGAGGGCCTGTCCTACCAAATTGTAAATTGTCTGATAACAATCTAACGTGTAAAACGTGTAAAGTGACGTCATTTTTAAGCTATCTGATCCTCTATCTGCCATTGGTGGTACAGGCCCTTAGTAAGATTAACTACAATGACTTCGTTCAAATTATTTCTACCATAATAATAATATCTACGAAAGAGTTGCAGATTTAAGAAACAGTCTAGTTGTCATCAGGAACTATTATTTTTATTATTTTTAATACTTTCTACGCAGAGACACGACTCCGTCGACGATAGAGTGGGTCGCATCGGTCCTAAAATAGTTGTCTTCGATGCATCCACTGGTAAATAAATCTAAAAATGTTTTTTTTGTTTAAATTATACTAATTCTTGTGTTTATCAACGTCATTAAATATGAAAAACTAGCTTACACCCGCGACTCCGTCCGCGTGGAATAAAAAAATAACAAAAACAAGTAGCCTATATGTTCTTACAGACTATTTTCAAAATCTATGCCAAATTTCATCGAGATCCATTAAGCAGTTTAGGCTACAAACTATATCAAACATCCATCTAGACTTACGTGTTTATAATGTTAGTATAACTATAAGGTACTGGGCGTTTAGTGCTGGTTGGTGACGAAAGGGTTAGCGTGCAAGGTCTGTCAAGTTTTGCTACCATCAGAGGGACTGCCTGTGTATATTCAGGTAGATGGATGTATGAAGCTCAACTTGGCACTAAAGGAATTATGCAGGTAAATGAAGATTTCTGTATTGTTTCGATTTAAACAACAACAAAGAGTGTAGCTGTAAGAAAAGTTTTTCTACAACCACTACTTTGGAGGACCAATTAATTATAAACCCGCTGTTATAAATTAATAATAAATAAAACCATGTTGACTTTCATCACATTTTGTCACAATCATTATCTTCATCCTTATCCTACTCCTGTAGGGTCAGCGCAACAGGTTTTTGTCCTCCACATAACTCTGTCATACGTCATCTCAGTCATCACTCCCTTCTAGATCATGTTACCTTTCACGCAATCCATCTATCTCTTTCTACGTCTACCTCTACCAGTGTACCACACTCATATGTAACGTTATCCTTGTTACATGCGATTCATCCCTCCCCATAACTTTCCCATACCATGCTAACCTTTTACCTTCACAATCTTTGTTCATTTGTTTCACATTTTTCTCTAAATGGTGCGGTGTCGCGCTATTGGCCAGCTGGATCTATTTGGTAGCGTAAAACCTTTCTCGTAACACCAAAGAGGTCCTATAAATGTTATAAGTTTATAACCCCTGCCTTCAGTTAGGGAGTTTAATACAACCTTTTTATTGAGTGTGGTGGACGAATGAGAGGTTATTTTGGGAACTTTGGTATGTTTCCCAGATCGGTTGGTGTACCGCTGGTTGCACATTTTCAATGGACACCGGTGTTGGTGATACGGTCAATTCCTACGCGTATGACGGCGGCAGGGTGCGACGATGGAATGTGGCTACTTCACCATACGGACAGTCATGGCTGCCCGGTGACGTCATCGGTTCCTGTCTCGATCTAGATAAGGGAACTTTAGAGTTTTATAGGTATGTGTAGTGTAATAGATCGCAGATGTATAAATTAATATAGAGCTGACATTAGAAAAATTACCCTACAGGCTATAAGAATTTGGCAAACTGGACCCGTTAGCTAGTGGTGTGTCGGACTCCTAATTTTAGTCCTACTTCCCTTTCCCCCCTTTTCTTATAAGGTAAGTATGAAAAGGGAGAGTGAATTTGACGGAACGGGGACACATGGAAAGGGGAAATATCCACTTTCTGTCCCCTCCGTCGATTGAAGGTAGAAAACGCGTCTGGAAATGCGGATATCTATGGGTAGCAGTCGCTTTGCTATTTTGGCGCATTTATTTCGGCACATGTGCCTCATTATGATTTAAAAATTATGCTTAAGTCGTAGCTTACGTTTATTAGAGAAGACTTAATTGAATTCGGTTAGCTATAAGTTTTTGTAGGAACGGTGTATCTATGGGCGTTGCATTTGACAACGTGTCTCACGGCACGGGGGTGGCTTACTTCCCGGCTGTTTCCCTCGCAATGCAGGAACACCTTTATGCAAACTTTGGACATGTGCCGTTTGTGTAAGTAAATATATCATACTTTACAAATCACAACATAAATTTATTAAGACAAAAATTATAGCCGATCGTAGAAAGTTCTGTAAAATTTAATGCACTTCAAAATATAGTAACCGAAAAGGGTTTAGGTAAACTTGCCAATTTATTTGTGCAGTTTTATCATAATAAGCAAAAGTGATACAGCGGTGGTGTCGGCCTCCGAAGGTTCGTAAACCTAAATAGGTTTCCAATCCATACTAATACTATAAAGTGAAAAAAATTCTATTTTTGTATGTATTGAAATAACTCAAAAACTACTGGACCGATTTCAAAAAAAACTTTCACCATTAAATAGCTATGTAACTCAATAATATAAGGTACGTATTTAATTATATTATCACTATGGACGAAGTCGCGAGCAACATCCAGTTTTTAATGAATTTATTAACTAGTTAATTTCTCGTACAGTTTCCCAGTCGAAGGCTTCGCACCATTACAAGCGCCGCCGACTAGAGAATGCGCGCGAGCGACTCTCCTCTTCAAATCACTAGATACCATAATAGATGAATTAATTCACCTCTCCGCTTTCAAGACTGTTGATAAAAAGTCTAGCAAGGTCTAGTATTTAAAAGTAACCCTTAGATATCTCATAAGTCTATATTTAGATTAACACTAACATCGTCTAACGGCTTGGGTTTTTTACACAATAGGGAATGTTAAAGCGGGCGTACACCTTTGACTAACTATCGCACAACTGTTGTGTGAATGTCGATTGTTTCGCAGGCCATTTAACTGTTTAGTTGCACGACTAAGTGTGACTATCGAGTAGTGTGCGTACCTCCATATAAGCTCATAGGTATCAAAGCGAGACTAAACAGTCAAAGCTGTGCCCTAAAACGACAAGAGATTATCCTTTCTTAATTTTTCTTTACTATTAGACTTTATTTCTTTATCACTAGCAACTCCGTTACTACACCAAAGGTCTATATAAAAATTATTCTAATTTTTAAGACTAAGGAGGTTTTATATTGCAATATTGGATTTTATCAGTCTTGTATTTTCTCGTAGGCAAAGTCAGAAACATCAAAAGTAACGGAAGAAGAGGTCGCGGTGCGCATAGACAGTTCCAATTCCGTATATACTCCGCTCGGATCGCCGACGAATGTGCTAGAAGCACAAGGAACTGAAGTTAAAAGGATGTCTAGGAAGGTACAAACATACAAAACAATACGTGTTTTTTAATATTAACGTACATTTTCGTTAATTTACTAATAGTTCCTTTAACAATTCAAATTAAGCTCCAGGCTTGTGCATGACATGGTTTATAATAGTCGAATGGGATTCATTCGGGATACGAACCCTCGACTGCAAGATCGGTAGTCCGTACCCCAAAACATTAGGCTGTTGGCGCTTTGTAAATATCGTTTACTCAACAAAATAATAACCAGAGCGTAACTGTCCACGTTAAATTTTTTGTCATTTAACTATTTTAACGCGTCTGTTGACGTGACAGTTAAGTGGACAGATCGTGAAGAGTATTTACAGTGGTAGAACCAGCTTTAACATTTTTGCAGTGTAGGGCCAGCTTGCCCGGTGTAATTCCATGACCACACAGAAGTCAGGCGTGAAGTGAGAGTAATTCCGCGTTTTGTCTGATGAGTATGGTGGCGGTGGCCCAATTTTAGTCCTTTTCCCGTTCCACACCTTTCTTATAAGGAAAGGATTGGATGGAAAAGTGGATTTGACAGTGGAGGAGACGTATAGGAAGGAGAAATAACCTCTTTATGTGCGTCTCCTCCTCGATTTAGGGTAGGCAACGCATCTGCAATTGCGGATGTATGGACAGCGGTCGCTTCACCATTTTGGTGGATTCAGATGGGCGCTTACTCGTTTGCCACATTATTTTTAAAAATAAAATAATTCTATCTTTATTACTAGGTTGAATCCTTACCTACTATAACTATTACCGTCAGCCTGTCCATTTATAGAGGCCACGAATAGCTTTAATTTTTTTTTGCAGGCTTTCTTAATGTCGTTAGCAAGATTGGTGGTGATAGAACTGGGAGGATGTTTGAAAATGTCCTATGTTGTGATCGGAGAGCTGCTCACCCGTTTTCGTGGCTCTCTCGGCTTAAGGTCCAGGAGTATTAATTTGGATTCACAAACATCGGAATTTTATCTAAATATTAAGGCCAAGGCTTATGTAAGTATTACTTTATTACGTGGTAAAAAATCGTTTAAATATAACATATTTCTGTCAAAGATGTAAGCGTATTTTCATAAGGTAGCGATTTTAAAACACGACGCTTATGCTGAGCGTTAAAAAAACGCCCGTGTGAATGAGGGATTTTAGTGTAAACTATGCTTGCAATCGGTTGAGCAATAAAAAGCTGTTTCTATTCCAATTCTATAGAGTGCATAAGCATAAAACAAGTGAAGACGATAACCGTAGAATGACGTTTTTTTTTTTACTTTTCTTTTAAGAGAAGGGAGCAAACAGGCAGAACAACAAGCTTAATTATTGACAATGTGCCATTTTGACCTTGTATGATAGTTATTGTAGTTATTTGCCAAGTTAGTATGTGCCAACAAGGTAGTACTAGCAGGCTGTGCCGCGGTAATTCAGTCAGTTATTGGTACATTTTCTGCCAAACAGTTTTTGGCACTAACTTATCTCGAATGTTGTTAAACTGCTTGATTTGGAGAGGTTTTAAGATAACAATCGTTGAATTTCATTGCAATATTTCTAATTTTTATAGCTATGTAAACCGCTTTGTGGTTTTATAAGACGTGCGGACACCTTTAACTAAACTATCGCACTACTATTAAGTTCTGCTTTGATTCCTAGAAGCTTATATAGAGGTGCGCACACAACTCGAATTTTTGTTGTGCAACTAAACAGTTGAGGCTGCGAAACAATCGACAATCGCGATTGTTTCGTCACAGCGCTCACTTTATAGGTTTTTGAATTTCGAACATTTTTTACATTTTATTTCTTCATAGGAAGATCTATCGGAGAAAATGTTGACACAACCTCATCCAAAACTTTGCATACTATTGGACTTGCTATGGACGTTTCTAGATGAATCCGCACTCTGTGATATATTCGAACATTGTATTGTAAGAGAGTGCCTGCTCTTCGATTCTGTATCGCCGGTAAAATCACATCTAATAATTAATATGAACAATAATTAGGTACATAGAACTAGTCTAACATATTGAGTGAGAATATCGAATCTCACATTTAAAAACCGTTTAAGTTATTTAATTTACAAGCAAACGGATAAAATCGTATCATATATTAGCTTTCGGCCACGACTCTCTCCGCGTGGAATTAAAAAAGCAAGTAGTGTGCTCTTCCAGACTATCCTATACATCTATGCCAAATTTCATCGAGATCCGTTCAGCAGTTTAGTTTAGTTGTAATGTCAGACATCCATCCCTCTTAACTTTCGCATTTATAATGTAAGATCGGGCAATAATGACTAGTACAGTTGAACAGTAGTAGTTGTAGTATTGGTAGTAGTCGTAGTAGTAGCAGTATTAGGAATAGTAGTAGCATGGACTGTATGGATTCAGGCCAGTTAGTGTTCACATTATGCCAGTCGAATCCCTGTCCACATGGGAAAACCTTGTGTACGTGCGAAATGTGTTCCGAGCATTATATTAAAGCGATGTTTGTAGGATATGCAGTTTAAACAACAAATAGAAGGTGTATACGTGCTCTGTGGTCTGATGCAGCATCGTGAGACGAGGCACCATCTCGTCAAATATGTTTTCTTCAATAAAATAACGTTAGTATCATTGTTAATTTAAAAAGAATAATTTTTAACGGTGGTGGGTTCATTAGTTGCTGTATTGCTATAGTAACACCTAAAACGCGAATACCGTACCCCAGTATAACACGGATACGACTCCCTATAACGTGATTATTCCCGTCATTTTTTAAAACTAGAATGTAATATGGGCTCTGTCCTATAATAAAATGTGTTATACTGGGATTTCCATAAAGCAAATTCCTATAACGCGGTCCCATGAACGTTATAGAGGGGTTTGATGTACAGAATAAAGACGTTAAGTGGAATTAATTCCGCATGTCGTTTGATAAATGTGCGTAACCTACTATAAAATTCCTAAGTTTAGATTAACTATTGCTTTTACAAAAGATTTAATTAAATGTTACAGATTTGACAATTTCCTCAACGTGAAATGTCCGGATGAGAGCGTGTTGCGAACTGTCATACAAAAGCCCTGGTGGCAGCGACCAACGTCTGTCAAAGGGGAAACTGATCCCATTATAGCCGGTAAATAAATCTTACTATTATTATAAACTAGCTGTTGCTCGCGGCCTTGTCTGCGTGGTTAAAAAAAAAACATACAGAAAAATTACTAACGGCAAAAGAATACAAATATTTTCATTTTATAATATTAGAATATAATTGAACGTTTAGATGGATGGATGTTTATTAGAGTTTGTAGGACTCCTAATCTTGATGAAATTTGGCTTATATGTAGAGCGTAGTCTGGAATAACACATAGGATACTTATTATCGTTTCTTGATTCCACGCCGACAAATTCGGGGGCGAAAACTAGTAATATATTACTAGTTATCAATTATTACAACTGACAGTAAATTCTAAAAATGTACTATTTTTCTAGATAAAGAATTCAATCCAACAACAGTAGATGACATAGCTGTAGAAACACGCTACAAAGAGGACTGTGCGAAAATAACTGAAGCTATACGGCCGTTAGAAAATATTCAGGTATTGTTAAAATGGATACAAGCAGGAAGGAAAAAGCGTGCGGAGAATATAAAGGAATTCAAATAAATCTTAAAACGAAAATTAAGAATAAAAGATTTTTACAAAAAAGAGTAAAATTCAAAACTTATATTGTAATTTTAAAAATCTATAAAAAAAAGTAAAAATATTTCTAAAAGAGGGCCAATTACATCACTTGTATTTTAATTTGCAGCTGGAATTTGTTCTAATTCTATTGGATAATTCCGACGGTTCCAACGTAGTGCCGTCAACGAGAAAAATTTTCTTGGAAAAGTTTCGACGATACATTATGGATAATTGTATCTTGGATATGGTAACATTTTTAATTTTATAACATTGAAAGGGAATAGATTTGATTGCCTATTATATTATGTTTTAGCAAGTTAAAGAATTTTTTTTAATTCGTCCATTTAAGTATGTAATTTAATGGCTTTTGATGTCATGGCAATGATACATTTTTTTATGTTTTTATGATGTTATAAATAACTAGCTCGCGACTTCGCCCGCTAGAAATTAAAAAATAAAGAAATAATATTGCCTATGTTACTCACTGATAACGTAGCTTTATAATGGTGAAAGATTTTTTGTAATCAGCCCAGAAGTTTTTCAGTTATTTCGATACTTACAAAAATGCAAATCTTTCCCCTTTATAATATTAGTATAGTTGTAGGTTTGAAAAGTATTTTTAATTCAAATTCAGAGACTTTTCAACGTGTCTCGCAACTCTCCCGCCATCTCATGGTGTTGCCATGCTAGACTCCTCACAGCAGTTCTTACGATGTGGAACAAGGAGAATCCACTTGGAAATTTGTATGTTTTGTAATATATAGTTTTTATAAATTTGATTTTTCTTGCAATAATGACTTAATAAAATGTAATTTGCGTCTTTTTGTAAATTCTAGGACAGGACCTCCTCATTTGCCGCCAAAATCTTTCATTGATGGTGAATTAGATTTTTATAATGTCGATCGACTTGGTGGCGTTTTACCGTTTTTAGTGAGGACGCTAAGGTAATAAACAACGTATAATTTTAATAGAAAATGTATTACGAATGAAATAACCTAAAAAAAATGTTTCCAGACAAGACCTCATCGATGTTTTGGGTGAGGATAATCCATTTATACAAAGTTTTGAGCCGAATTACAATCGCGCGGGAGGGATAGATGCCGGTATATCCTTTTTATTAACCTTATTTGTTTATCCCTTTTTATCTTCTAATAAAATTCATATGAAAGTAATCCCTTTTAAGTAAACAATCTTGATATTTAAATCTTTATTCTATAGATAAAAATATCGTAGAGCAGTAAAACTTTAGATAGGTAATTAGGTACATTTAAAAGTCTTATGTCTTAATAGGTGTGAGCGAGATGGCTGCAGGATCTCCCGCTCTAGCAACGTTACCGCAAGTAATATCCTCTATGGCCAGATTTATGCACGCTGCGATGCCGCCGATGCCTAACAGGTAATTTTATATGACTTTGATGTGATTTTCCTCTAGTCATTGTTTTCCATTATAACTGTTTATATAGCAGTGGTCTTCTTTTTTGGACCTTAGAGTCGGATGTTAATACAATACTTTACCTATTTTCCTAGAACAAAATGACTGTATGTATTAACATATTATTTTTGTTTTATTGAAAGAAAATGAAAGAAACGAGAGTTTAGATACACAGATTCCGTAGGAACAAACAAGAGAGTTTTTTTTATAGAACGACGGGTGAGACTGCATTGGCTTTGAAAGGAACAAGATCAATGATGCCTGGAGCCGGTGCTATTGATGTACGGTCAGCATATCTACGACTGCTGGATGGTCTTCTAGCATTGTATCATGGTGCTGGTATCAAGCATGCTGAGAAGGTAAGCCCGCCCCTGCACACTACATATCTGCAATTGCAGTTGTGTGGGCAGCGGTCGCTTCGACATTTTGGCGGATTGAAGTGGCCGCTTTGCTCTTATGCCACTATGCCAACTCTATACATTTTTTAATCTCTCTGTCGGCAACGTAATATCGTTTATTTTATGTTGAACTAGCTTTCACCAGCGACTTCGTCCGCGTGTAATTAAAAAAAATGTGAGTAGTATGTGTTCAGACTTTCCTCTACATCTATATCAAATGTCATCGAAATCCGTTCAGCCGTTTAGGCAACAAACTCTAACAAACATCCATACGTCCATCCATCTAAACTTTCGCATTTATAATATTAGTATGAAAGTGATTAATGATTTCAAGCTCTGCGAGCTTCGAGATAGTCAACTAGACTTAGCTGACTGTCTACACGACATCGAACAGCGCATATCCACAGTGGCTACGGAATTACAAACTGGTGTTGGTAAGTTATCTAAAATGTACGAAGTAAACGTAACCGTGGGTCTCCACTGTACACAAAATTGCTTACAGGTTCGAAAATAGAGCTGTCAGAGAGTGATAAAATACAAAAACAACTGATGGAAAGAATGCTCAAAGAACTGGAGAGATCCAAATCAGTTTATGAGGTAAACATCTTTAATATTATAAATGAATGCGAAAGTTTTGATGGATGGATGTTTGTTAGAGTTTGAAGCGCAAAAGGCTGAACGGATCTGGTTGAAATTTGGCATAGATTCAGAGCATAGTATAGAAGAACACATAGGCTATTTGCTTTTTTTTTATTTTTATTTCACGCTTACAGAGTCGCGGACGAAACTTAGTACTGCATAAATCCATAACAGTTCAGCGGATTTCACTGAAATTTACACATATATGCAACTAATTAGCTTTGTTGTATGATATGTGCAAAAGTATTAAATAAATAAATAATTAAGTTAATGGTGGACAACAGTTACTTTATAATATTAGTAAGAAGTACATCTGTTATCATAATATTTTAGGAGAAGTTAATGTCTGGCGCGTTGCAAATGGCGTGGGTGATCGGAGCGATATGGACGAAGCGCCGTCAGCAAGAATTGGCGATACATTTCGCTGGAACTCTGCACTCGCTCCGACTCTCCTCGGATCCTGATTACGCACATCATATTGAGGTTATGATGAAACCGAACTCAATATTACATGTTTAGATCGATCCGAAATATATACGAAAGGAACTTTTACGATTTTCCTTTGTTGTTTATTTGAGTATTATATGCGATCGATTGATTAAACTGCGGATAAGGTAAAATGGTTCAAGATAAAAAAATATTGGGACCGTAGATAAATCTAAGATAACAGTTTTCTTTAGTACTTCATATGTTAGTAGTAAGGTTTCAATCTTTTTTTTTAGGTAGCAAGTAAGGAAATTTTACCAGGAAAGAGTTCTCTATTTGGTAACTCTAGTTATGCGTCACTACAACTGGAGTATACGTCAAGTTCCGATCAGAGGTACGCAGAGTAATTAAATATTATTTAAATGTTTTAGCATTTTATTATTCCTTAATGTTATGATTTTTACTGTGAAATAAGTAGAAAACCGATGTACCCAGTCTGATTAAAATGTTTTTCTTTTACAGTCCACAAAGTCAGACCTCAAGAGTTCCGACTCCACGACAAGCTTCTCAGGCGCAAATAAGTAGTGTTACTACACGTTAGTAATTACTTTTTCAAAATAAATCTATAACTTGAGTTTAGTGATAGGTATTAAATTTAACAAACATAAGAATTGTTAACGTCAGTATTTTTATATGTAAACGGCCGAATACTGAAACGTTACATAAATATGTAACAGCGACTTAAATAATAAGGCTACATTTAAAATCAAAAATTTCTTGCAATTGTTTTACGTTTATCACACTGTAAACGGTACTTAAGAGGCGAAGTATTTCAGATTCGTTTTAGTATTTGTCTGTATGTTTACTTTTACTTTTGACTATTTTTTCAGACGAAGGTCCGCGTGGTTTTGCTGAATCTTTGTTCGCGTTCGTGCCGGAGTACCATGTCGACGCCATGTTGGAATTGTGCAATACACTAAGACTGTACATGCATCCCACTATATCCATTAATGAGATTGTCGGTAAGTTAAACACTACATCTATATAAAGAACCGTTTACTAAGATGTTTTGCAAAAGAAAAGTAATTTTAGTACCGCAACTTTATAGGATTCAGTTAACTACATTTTATGGCGTTTCAACCGTCGGAGATCTTTTTACATCGGAGATGGCTGACGAATCCAAACTTAGTACAAATCCAGTCATTAACGCACATGCCAGCCACAACATCAGAAGTTTATCCTAATTTAAAAAAAGAACAATAGCATAACTCACAACTGTAACCCAAAGGGATAGGCAGAGACTGTCTTCATTTGGCAATGGTCTGACAAGACTGACGTGAAGTGAAAGTAATGCCTCATTTCGACTGATGTGTGTAGTGCCGGCTGTCTAATATTAGTCCCTTTTCTTGCCCACCAGTTTCTTATACGGAAAGGATGGGAAACTGGAATTGGAGAGGCATAGGCAGTAAAAAAATTCCTCTTTTATTGCATCTTCTTCTCTGTTGATTAAGGGAGGCAAAGCATCTGTAATTGTGGATTTATATGGTCTTCGCTTTCTCAGCGAATTCAGGTGGCCACTCACTCCTTTTCCACCGTATAATATAAAAAAACGTCTTAAATAAGTGTATATAATACAGAATGGGAGGACATGATGGTGTCTTGCGCTGCGTTCCTCTGCGCGGAGTTCGCGGACCAGCGCATCGTGCTCGCCAGCACGCGGGAGTCGCTCGTACAGACACTGGCGTCGTTTGCTACACAGCCTTCCACGATGAGGGCCATTGAAAAGGTCCCAGTCAAACAGTAAGTGAATATGTATTAAGTTAAATACGCTTCCCACTTAGAGTATTGTACCGGAAACTTACAAGAGTTATCGTTTATCATTAATTCTGCCGAAAATTTGTTTTCGATTTATGTTTTTACTTAGCTCATAAAAGCCTGTTTTTTCTGAACTCATTTTTTCCGACAAGAATAAAAGGTTTTTATTTATTTATTTAAACTCCAAATGTCATAAACAATCGTTTCAGTATTTGGTCACGAGTCAAGTGACGTTTGACCTACTTGGGTAGGAAATTGTCCTTCACTGCACACAATGATGTGAGCAATAATATGTTTGATATGTTAAGATTTTCCGCTTTTGACTGTCGTGTTTTATCTGTAAGACGAGGATAATATTATTTTATTGCTTACATTTTTGAAATTATCAATTGAAAGTGACAAAATTTAAATGCACAAATGACAACGATGGTGTGTGACTTTAGATAACAATTACCGTTACCATGGCAACCTTGCTTCCTTGATGT
>DVQG01000731.1:0-13104 GCA_018231605.1 Papilio ambrax
TAGAGTTTGTAGCTTAAACGGCTGAACGGATCACATATATGCTACTCACTTTTGTTTTTAATTCCACGCAGACGGAGTCGGGGGCGAAAGCTTACATTTACGATCTACGCAGTTTTCTTTATTTTTTTATTTAAGCCTGGTTACTTTATGTCTTAAAGCAGAACACGTAGGAACAATGGTGTCAATTAAATATCTAAAAACTTATTCTTCGGGAACTATTTAACTGTTTGTTGTATTTGGAGCGATTGTTGTGTGTATGAGTGCGTGTGTCGATCATTAATCAAGTTTATTGTACATTGGCATTCATTTGTGGATCAATTGCTCGAATAAAATGCCGCGGCCGACTTTGTTATTCGTCTCTAATGCTGTGCACGTTTCTTCATTGGCCGTTTCGGAACGTCTTCAACGCTGTTACAAAATTAGTGGATACAAACGGCCTTTTTCCTTACATTTATTAGAAGAAACAACAAATGCTTTTTATAACATATTTTAATCTATATCAAGTTACGACATATATTTGTCGTAATACTCAAAACTTACTTTGTTTTGATGGATTTATCATATTTAATCTTATCTTTAAATCAGGATTAAGGCAGCATATCTAAACTGGTGAATAACAAAGTACAGTCATGTCTTACATCTGTATAGTACTTGTTTTTTGTTGCGTCATCTGTGTACACATATATGTTAATAGTTAACTCATGTTAATTCTACAATTAAAACAATTAAACACAACTCTACAATTAGCAAACATATAAATATTTTGCATGACTTAAATTCATTTAAAGACAGTAGTAGTATTTATATATTTAAATATTATGTGAGAAAAAAACTTTCACAGAATTCATTTGATAAATTTGAACAGTTTACACTGGCTTTTATATTGGTTATCTATACTATAATAATATTGGAAAGAGGAAAGATTTTTTCGTATGTATTGAAACAACTCCTACTAGGCCGAATTCAAAAAATATTTCCCCATTAAAAAGCAACGTTATCAGTAAGTAACATAGGCCGTATGTTTTATAATTTTTTAATTTCACGCGGGCGAAGTCGTGAGCACTAGCTACTATCAATATTTTCACCAAAACAGCTCTGCTGATAATAATGATAAACTTTAGTTAACTGCGCAGCAATTCGTATTTAAGGATATCCGATCACATTATTACGCAGACGTGAAATACCTATCTTCAAAAATCCAAACAATCAAAAACATACAAAAGAAAACTTACAATGAATGATCTATAGTGCTACTCGTAAGAACGTTTATTCGTGTTTACGATTAAAACCACGGGTTCCCCCTCTTAGAAGGTTAACTCACACTTCGGCGGTAATAAATTGTAGTAACTGTAGGGGCCACATTAAAGAATACAAGTGTATTACTGGACTCAGAAACTTATATTAACTATTAAACGTCTGATTATGATAATTCTATGTACTTGAAGGACGAAGGATTATGAAATTACAATAAAATAGATAAATCCTAGTTTAAAAAAAACAAGACACAAAATGTTATTAATCAGAGTAACCTTAAATATTTATATCAGCAATTAAAGGGAATGGGCTTTATCAGAGTCCACAATGTATAGTTAGGCAGTTAATTTTCTTATTCATACGAGATCTTTAAAAATAAAGCGTGGTTTTCGCTGTGCTTCAGCAACGCCCTTTAATACTAAAACGAGAATAACATGCGTTTAAAAATGTTCCCGGATGAAAAAACGAATACCACTGAAAAAAGAGTAAAACGAAATCTCCGACTTAACAGGTATAAAATGAAAGGAGAAACGGTAACCGTCCAGGTTAAATTTTAAAAAAGAAAAATTTTCTTTTCATGCCAGTCACATTTCCCCTATATGTCCCGTAGTCCTGATATGCAAAAGCAGTGTGGCACGTATAATTGTTATTTGGGGAAAATGAGGCCTTTGAAATAACAGCCGGCGACAATTTCGCTGAGTAAATTCGCAATTAACAAAAGACAAGCTGTGGCGATGTAAACGCGACTCGTAGCGAGTTGATTTGCCGGCGAGACTTACCACCCGGTGTGGGCGGTGTGTGCCTCATTTAATGGAGCAATAAAAAATCTTCGACTGCGCTTACGTAATCCATATTATTTCCGCATCGGGACGGCGTCGGAGGTCAACGCGCGTGTGATTTTATCTTTCGACGGTAAACTTGTTATTTCTAAATATTTAAACAATATCTACACTTAATGTTAATTTATTTTTTCTTTAACACGATTAGAACTGAAGAAATCTTGTCAGTATAATCTTTGGTAGTATAAATTATGTTTGCTTTTAAAATTTGTTTGCTTTATGTCTGTTACGTAGTAAATTATATTTTGATAGCGTTTACATTAAAACAAGAGTGTAACAAACTTGCGATGCATAATTTTATTTATCATGAATTTTTAATAAGTACGTTATCACACAAAAATACATACTAACCACCCATTTTAAACATTTACAGCAGAATATTAACACTATATGGTAACAAATAAGGTAAATTAAATTCCACCTTTAAACATTCAATCATAAACAACAAAACGTAGAGATGTGGACAAATTTTTAAATTGGCAAAAGATTTAAGAGCGACGACTCGAGATTTTACGTTCAAAAAGCAACAAAACAACAAAGGAAACGTTTAAGAATTTAATCGTCGCTCGAAACTCGACTCGCGTCGGCTCACTGATTAAACTTGATTAAAGAGACAAGAGCCACTGTAACGTTAACGTAGTCGTAGTAACATTAAAACGAAAACAAATTCAAGATTCGAAAGAGGTAAAATTTATCGCGACTGTAAATTTATGCAAACTTACCGCGAACTCGAAAATATAAAAACTAAAACTGCGCTCGAGATGCAAAGGAGGAAAAGAGTGCTAAACAAATTTCGCTATAAACTTAAAGAATTACCCTCCAGCGACTTCTTTTGTTTTATATCGGATATTGTATTTCACAATCGCCATTCATCATTCCCGACCGACAATAAATCTCAAATTAGAGACATTGTAAAGTTTTACGGACTCCCGGCCACAGGTAGAGCTCATATTTCTCTTTAGTTAAATAACTTTGCAAAACAAAAGACACGCAATATTCTTCAAAGTTGTGTGTCTGGCTTCTGGAAAGACCTAAGAACTTTTAATAAGAAATTCACGTCCATTCCGGGGTTGTATTATGCAAATTTTCGTATTCATTTTTCATAACATTTTTAGGTTTCTACTTCATGCGATAATAAAATTATTGATTAAATTATTAGAATTAAAACATCTCTGAATAGAATTAAATTTAAACACAAAATGCGAATGCAAATTCGTCAATCATCTCTTAAAATCTAGATTAGCATTGTTGTATGTTAAGTTTGCACAAATGCAAAAAATGGGTCGTCACGACCTTACCTAAACGAGACAAAGGAACTCATAAATTCAAACATCAACCCTAAATATTAAAACGTGCATTTTAAAGGATTTCGCACCGCGGGTGGCGTCGGCATACAACGAAGCTAGGCGCGCGATCTATTGTGACGCTGGTAAAGAAAGTCGGAACGAATCGTAAATCGGATCACTGCGCCATTCGACCGCCCATCCCATCGGTAGAAACAATCCGTGTGCGTATTCAATACGGTCGATCCCCGGCATTATGCAACGTCACAAAGGAGGCCAAAGAAATTCCGCACAGTTTATTTATCAGACTTTCGAAAGAATACACGCAGACTCCGTGTTTTTTGTGCTCTTATGTCGTAAATCAGTCGGGCAATGGTCAGCAAGAAGGTCGGGCAACGGTCGCCAGGCGGCTTTCCTTTGTCCCTCGGTCAGCTGTGCGATGACGATGACAAAAGTATTAAAGTTAACTGCACCGACCGAGTGTTCTGACCCACATTGATTATGTAAATTTTTATTTAAAAGCCTGTACAATTTGAGAACTCGGGATAAACCACGAAATTAAAAAAAAATCTTAGTTTTTATTTTACTTCAATTTATACTTCGATAGCGCTTGTGACCGTGTTTCACAGATTGATTAGATTTTGTATAAATGATTATAACATCAAATTCTTTTCTTTCGGCAAGTTCTAATGACGTCACGAACCAATTAAATCTTTTATCGCTATCAGAATTTATTGAAATGTAGTTAACAAGTCTTTACATAATAGGAATGTTTAAAATTGAATAGAGTCTGCGACATCCATTAAGCGTCGTCCCGGGATGTGTAAGTAACAGTTATTGTGTGGGGCCGCATTGTGCTGCCAATGACAGATAAGAGGCGCGTAATGAACAAGCGCGCAACAATGGACGCCTCTCGGGAGACAAGGCGCTCCCGCAAACGCTCAGCACTTAATGCCGCCTTAAATCTAAACATTCCAAACCTATACTACATCCATAGGAAATACTCATTTAAATACATGCTTAACAAAACGTATGCCAACTGTAAAGCCATGCCCACACTTACGATCCATAAAAGATTTAAAATTGATAGAACAGTACAACTAATAAAAGTTTCACCGTCCCCTTATATTTTATTCGATGTAACAACATGACGAAATAAAACTGTTATTAGGTTCTAACCTATATATAATAAATATTCAAACGATAATTTAACATAACTACAACACCCAATAATGTCGAATAAAATACCGTACACGCTGGTACAAATAGTGGTCACGCCTACGGCACCGCTTGGCGCGGCAAGACCGACTTTCTCCACGATTCTCTTCAATTTCAACACGGCTAGACGATGCCGGTTCCAACTTAGTAATTTACCGAATCGCTTTTCCCATCTTAACCCATTCATTGGTACCGTTTGTGATTCTGGTAACTATGTACTAGAGAACTATGCATATATCATCGATCATTCATATTTACTTTTTAAAAGAAACGCAAACCTGTTTTCACCTATTTTGTGTTTTAAATGATTGCGCACTTTTGTGTTTTTATTATTCTGATTGATATATTTATATGTCAACGCTTTTCTTCAATGAGACAAAGAAAAGATTCCTCTGTCAAATAAATTAAACAAAAAAGAGACTCTTTGTTGACATCCCTATCAAAGTTTAATTTCTCAGGATTATTATCTGAGAACAGGAAAAGGTATGGAGTCAGTCGTATACAATGTTGCGATACAAATCTGGAGAATGTAAGCGGAGTGTATAGGTCCGTGTATAGTAATGTACCGCGCTCCATCCCGGTAGTTGCAAGCGATTGAGCGATTATCAGCTCACCGATATGCGGAAATCGAATGGGGCCGCTGCTATTGTTTATTGTACGCTATACTCCACTTCGCAACTGATAACCAACGTACAAAGCTCCACAACTCTTTAATATATTACTCTCTGATTGTTATAAAGTTAATTGCATTGTGTACAATGAATACAGAGCTAAAGTCGTGCAGTTCATAAAAGGAACGTAACTTCTAGACCTTATTTGGATTAATTTCGATTGTACGCGTTACAAATAACTATTGGTATTATTCTTATTCGATTACTCAATCCATTAACGAATCATAGTTTCCACATCATCATGTCCATAAAGCAAACGTCAATCCCATAGTGCCTCTTTCTCGGTTCATGAAACGAGCTTATCCATGAATCATGGTATTCTAACCAACCAAGAAGTTGCGTACAGTTCATTCGAAATTGTTTCCCTTATTAAAATAAAATTGATGTAATTGAACATAAAACCTTATCAGGGAACCACGTATTAACAATTATCTGAATAATTATTGGCGCATTTCCTGCAATTTCGTGCACTTGATACTTTAAACAAATGCCGTGACGATACACATTTATATGCAATGCAATTGCGCTTCAATTATGATTAATACATATGTATATTATATTTACCACGCTTTCTCTCATTATCGGAATGCAGCTCGGAATAGTCGCCGTTTCCTGTACACACAGGTTTGCAAAGGACACCTGCCGACTCTCTTGCCGGATGCGTTAAACTACCAAGAATCGTGTTTATATGCACTGTGTTGATTAATTAAAGCACAGAATTGAAAAAATAAAATGATTTTTAACTCCCGAAGACAGTGAAGGAACATCAGCACTTTACACATTGTTTAAATGATTTATGAAAGAAAATAATAAAAAAACATAAGGATATATTTAGACTTGTAAAATAAGATGGAGACTTAAGCATTTCTTTCGCGTCCCGAAGATAAAATCCTGACATTCCAAGTTATTTCCAGCACCAAATTTGGTATACTATATTCTGAACGCGTGATCTTTCCACAGACGGATTTAACCATTTCTAGTTACATTTCTGCTTCGTAGATAAGCTGACAGCTCTAGCCTTAAAAGGGATATTCATATAATTCCAATACATCAGCCGTACGTAACAAGACGTTCGTACTAATAAGCCAATTGTACACAATCGAACAGCGCAGTCTCTTCCAAGTTTATTTGACTTTAACCCAATAAATTCACAAGATTTAAAACTACTTATACAGTACTCGATAGTATCAACGCAAATACATCATCATCAACTTGCTCTTGTCCTTACGGTACTTCTCTATCTGCCATCATATCATAATTAACTCCCTCCTTAAGCATATTTATTATTTCCCGAGTCATCCTCTACCTTTGTAGCAATCCACATACAGTCCTAATACTTTATTTGCAAATGTCTTCATAACTGACAATAGACTAGCTCGTATAATATCAGGTATCCTATCATCATCATAAAAGCGATATAAGTTGCAAAAAATTACAATAATTAAATTTATATTGCTAATATGTAATGCATTATTCTTGAAAAATTCTTAGTTATTTGTAATAAAATACTGTGATTTAAGAACAGGCATCTCAAAGGTAAGTTAAGCGAGTAAAATGTTCAAAGAGAAAAAAGATTAAAGAATAATTTAGTCGCCTGACCGTCGCATTATTTAAAAATAATAAAATAGTTATTCAACATAATTCTCGTTAAAAATACATCGCGTCTCTCGTCACTAGCGACGTCGTCGCGCACAACAGCTGCCGGACTGGTTTGTCCACTCGCCGGATTGATTTAACGTAAACGCACGATCAGAATTGCTGCTTCGCGTTTATGCTCTCCTAGTACTTTATTATCGATTAACTATACTGATTTCAGTTTATTGAGTTAGTATTACGGACATTGAGTGAGCCCATTTATCGGTTATGGTAAACAAACGTGTCGGAACGGTGTAACGGCGACTTGTATTAAATCTTGCTATTTCAGTATGGAATAGTTCTCGTTCGAGTAAATTATAGTCATTGCTGCACTACTGCGATAAAGCTATAGCGCGTTGATCGCTAGCAGATTATGGGCTATAATATAACAGTAAGTTCCCACTGCTGAAATGCTTGAACAAAAACATGTCCCTCCTATCTGATATGAAAATAAGTTTGGGTGCGGGGATTTCGGGAGTGGCAACTAGCACCGATATTTACGTGGTTTGTTACGATTTTTTAAATCTTAAAGTGTTTCAATGGACACAATATATTACGCGGTAAATGTTTAGCTATGCCAAAAGTCTTACCACTTCTGTTTTTGCCGATTACATAAATAAAGAATGCCTAAAAAAAATGAAAAGTTAATGTGCGAGTGAAATACTTGTATGTTAACATCACTGCATGATGTTTTTTTTAAACATAAGCAATCTTGATTTACATAAGAACTTGATTTTTCCTTATCAATATTCTTGATTCTGATAAAACATTTTACATTAAAAAAGTCATATATTACACAACATCATTATTTTCTAGCACTTTACAATTAAAAACATAAAACATTTTTTATATCACCAAGCCAATTGCACCAAAATGGGTATCAGACCTAAAGTGGAAATTGTACAGAATGCATGCTGGAGAAGTTAACAAAAGATATCAATAGGAATTGTTGCATACCAAGTACAAAGAATTAAGCCTTGTCATAATTAATGAAAAATGTAAAAAAAACCTTTAAATGCATGTTGTTTCAAAGATGGTTCCTTAACACCCTCAGCCTAAATGAGTGTTTAAAAAAAACACAATATTTTTTTGTTGGTGTGTTTATACATAATATAATATTTTTCACCCCCATTTTTCCCCTTTTTTTCTTTAGACTTTTATGCGTGTGACATTTAGATACTTGTGGCTTGGGAAATAGTTCTGAAATTCATATCTCCCAGGCCACATACACAGTGTGACAAAAAGATACACATGGCACCTAAGATGTTAAGAATACCACTATGTAAAAAATGAAGCAGAAAATTTTCAGAATCAAATTTTATTTAATGTAATGAGTCATACTTTTGGACTTCCCGATGTACTTTTTTTCAATAGATAATGAACTCTATTATAAATGAGCGATTTTAAAAACATGTGTTTTAAATTGAAACAGAATAAAAACTTGTGAAATCTTAACTAACAAGAAAATGCAGAGTAATTTTTGCACAAAACTCAAACAATAGCACTAACTTCTTAATATTTTCTCTTATCATATAAATCAAAATGAAATGCTGCGTTGATAACTTATTAGTGGTATTTAGGAATTATTTAATTGATAACAAAAAAACAGTAATCATCACATAATGGGAGAAAATGTAGAAAAGTAAGTAACGGGATATTTGTGAATGTGGATTGCTGAATTAATAAAAAGTATTGCATATTATTTGTTTTTGAGTAATTTTACTTGTTCATTTTGATCAATTCTTATTTGGTCCTTGCACTTCCCTTTTCTATAAACATCAATAAGAATCAACTATTCTGACTTTTTATAAGCTTATATAAACATATGTTTCAGATATC
Organism: Papilio ambrax; assembly: GCA_018231605.1. Classification (NCBI taxonomy): domain Eukaryota; kingdom Metazoa; phylum Arthropoda; class Insecta; order Lepidoptera; family Papilionidae; genus Papilio; species Papilio ambrax. The sequence continues at coordinate 8,740 of DVQG01000731.1, forward strand.
TTCTTCTATCAAATATTGGCATACGAAATGACACTCCCAATTCAATAATGCTGATTTTATCAAAACATCTAATAAGACAAAATGTTTTAAAAGTCTAATTTTAAAAATGATACAAGTAAAAAATACATACCTAAAGTACATAACTGACGAACCACTCACAATCCGTTTCCAGCCCAATGGCACAGTTATAGTCTGTGGAAATTCACCCTGTGCAGTCCTAAGGTCCGCTGTCTCACTGGTGTTTGGAGCAGATGATGGCAGTACAGCTAACACCACACCCTCCGGAGTCCGCACCAGCTGTGCACCACTCTCCCCCTCACTAACTACTGTCCGGCTCACACCCACTTGCTGATTCAGTATGTTTATACTCTGGTTCACAATAGACTGATGTGATGCACTTTGTTCTAAAAACTGATAATTCACATAACCCTTACTCATAGAAATCTCCCTCTCAACACAGTTTGTACCGTCACTATCTTGTAATGCACCTTCAAAATGATTTTGATTGTGACGGAGCGCTATCGGAAGCATGGAGGGCATATTATCTGTATTTATGGAACATCTCTGATATGTTGCTATCTCCCCCACCTCAGGTACCCTACGCTGGAATGTCTCTACACTATACTCTGTTGCTGCTGGATTGGGACATTCCCTCTTTACACTGACCTGCCTCTCAACTGCCTTATCCTCTTTATGTATGTCTTTTAAAAACTGTGGATGTGCATTATAGAATTCAGTTCTTTGGGTAATATTCTCTTCGAATGCACATTTAGCGTCATCATTGAATGACTTATAGATAACGCCCGAAGGATTCCTGTGGTCACTTTGGTCATTCCTATAAACGGATCTTGTCAGTGAGGTTTGATTGGGTATGTCGTATAGTGTATCGTAAGGGGCGCTTGCGGGCGGCGGATCTGGGCCCGCGGCGGCGTGCTCTAGCTGGCGCTCCGCCACGTACAGCAGCACGCGCGGCGCTCCCGCCACGCCCGCCACACTCGCAGCGCCCGCTCGCGACGCGGCCACACTCGCGGGCTTGCCTGACATCCTCCACAGTCATCACACTCCGCACTCTCCGCACCCGCCAGCTGCTCACTAGCTGGACGCGACCGGCGATCCACCGACGGCGGCGTGACAACTCCACCTGGCATCTCTGTCCGCCCTGAGATCATTGCTCCGCCTCCTCGCTTCTGACACTAAACATTTCACCATCCTCAACTAAACGCTTTTTTTGCACCGACATCAACTATAATGATTTTATGGCGGGCTATATAATGGTTCTAAATAATTTTATGGCGGAGCCCTTTTCGGCTCCATTGTGAAACCACTCAATAAAACAGGTAGTCAGTGTCTTTAGGCTACTGTATTTTTCATTCTACTAGGATCCATATTGACATTACAGAATGTAAAAAGGTCAAAGGAAAAACGGTATCTTCATCTTAATCACCATTGTTTCACGAACACTTTCGTAACATCACTGTTTATACTCCTTAATGCAATGCAGATATAACTTTTAAACAGACACTTAGTATCTAAATATCTAATTATTTTCTTGTGACGACAAACGATGCTTACGAAGTGACGTACTACGAACGAACATTACGAATTTACGAACAACGAATGAAGGATCCTGAGATAGTACTATACGCGACTAATAAATATAGTCCTCTGTACTTATTTATTTAAAGCACTCAGTTGTACACTTTACGATCGGTAGGGTTATAACGTAGGTTATGGTTACCTCGGATGGCAAGATTGACCAATAATGTCGCTCGATTCATATCTTAAATTAACTGTGATTGGCCACAATTGTTATCGTAGGATAAACTACCTACCTACAGTCTTTTCAAGGGTCAATTTTCCAATCAGAAAACAAACTAGAAAAGCTTAGAAAGAGATACCGAATCGCTTTTTAAGCAACGCTCCCTAGTGGCTTTGTTTGGTACTAATGTTCATAACGAGGATGTGTTGTTTTATCCAAAATAAAATTTCAGTCTTCTTCTGCTGCTTTCCATGCTAATAAGGACCAGTCTACGTTTTTAAAATGACTTAAAGACAAATAAAAATCATTCTAATAGAAACTAATGGATCTGGAAAATTATAAAAATAAATGGCAATGTGTTTATGATTGAGATTTACGTTGACGTTTGTTCTGACTTTATTGGTGTCTTCTGTCTTGTCATCTGTCAATCTGCCAATGTCAGAATAGGAACCACGAGTGTAGGGCTGTTGCGTGTTATTTTACAAATATTATTTGAAGCACGCGAAAACGATCACAACATAAAATGAAGAGAAAAATAGCAGATATTGAGGAACAAGAATCTAAGTAAGTTTACTCTCTAGGTTACTTTTTTTAAATAGAATTGTCATAGTTTGTATAAAAACGTTTCATTTTCTTTTGTAGGCTATCTACCCTTCTGTTCAATAAATCTAACAAATTTACTGAAAATCTATCAACAAAATTAGACAAATTCGAAGATGAAAAGAAACCCGCGTGGTTTGATGAAGATGATGAGGAATGTATTGATAATGCAGCTGTACCTTATTTGAAGCAGAATTTGTATGCTAGTAAACTAAAGCAAAAATATAATACATTAATAGGTACACCTTCTTGGGCGGAACTGAACAAAAAAGAAAATGATGAGGATGACGATCATGAAATATTGAGAACTGTTGGACATTTACGGAAAAAAAAGTCAAGTGGCCTTTCAAAAGACCTTTTAGAATACAAAAAGTTTCCAACAATAAATAGTGCAACAAACAATGAAGGCCAAATCATACAATGCTTGGAATTTCATCCTAAACTGAGTGTATCTCTTGTAGCAGGGACATCTGGTGTAGTGTCCTTGTTTTCTATTGGAGGAGATGTAAATACTAAACTCCACAGCTTCAAGCTGAAGAACTGGATTGTCTCTTCAGCACATTTCACACCTGATGGTACAGAAGCATATATTGCATCAAAAAAGAATCACAACTATTGTGTTTATGATTTAGTCAAGGCGGAACCTAAATTATTCCAATTGCCTAAAGCAATAAAACGACCAAGCTTTTTCAAATTGTCTTCAGACGGCAAGTACATTGCAACAAGTATTGGTATGGATGAGGTGTATATAATATGTGCCAAGTCAAAAGAACTCCTGCGTTCACTAAAAAACAACACAAATATAGTGTCAGTGGCGTTCAATTCTACTTGCGATAAGTTATATTGCTATGGAGTGCAAGGAGAAATTACAGTCTGGGATTTACCAACATTTAAAGCTTTAAGTAAATTTCAAGATCAAGGTTGTGTTTCTGCATCAACATTAGAGACAAGTGCATGTGGTAGACTTTTAGCTACCGGTAGTGGTGAAGGCATTGTAAATGTATATGAAATGTCCAATTTAACATCTCCTTATCCAATGCCATTAAAAACAGTTTCCAATTTGAGAACCAGAATAACAGATATTACATTTAATGGAACATCAGAAATACTTGCAATATCTTCAAGTTACTACCCCAATGCAATAAAACTTCTTCAATTGCCATCATACCATGTTTTCCAAAACTTTCCGAATAAACTAAATTTATACCAAGTGCAAACAGTGAGCTTTTCTCCTAACAGTGGGTATATGGCAATTGGAAATAATAAGGGACATGCCTTCTTGTACAGACTCAAACATTATAAGAATTACTAAGGATTCAGAAGTTGTTTTATTTACCCGATCTATACTAATAAAGAGAAAAGACTTGTTTTTATGTTTGTATTGGATTAAACACAAAAACTACTGTGTCAATTACAACAATTATTTCACGTTTAAGAAGATATCTTATCAGTGAGTAACATAAGCTATATTTTTTTGTTATTTTTTAAACTCACGCGGGCGAAGTCGCGAGCAACAGCCAGAACATAAACGTCAACTTTATATTTTATTAATATGCATAGGTTTTTAATTCCTTCTCCATCTTACTAATACTATAAAAGTGAAAGTTTAGATGGATGGCTGTATGTTTGTCATAGTTTGTAGCCTAAACAACTAAACGGATTTCAATGAAATTTGGGATTGATATAGAAAATAGTCTAGAAGAACATAGGCTATTCACTTTTGTTTTTTCAATTCGAAAGCGAAAGCTGGTAGTTTAATAAACTGAAGAGTACAGTGTTAACTCGAAGTAATCATAGAGTTTTGACTAAAAGGGAAAGAATAAAAAGATTTGTGAGATAAAATGTTTATTTTAATGCATTACAACTATTACAATATAATTTAACATTCTACAGGAGTAGTCACAAATGGGCACCTAGTCATACCAGCTTACTGCTGAATATCATCCAACAAAATATGTTAAGCCAATAATCATTTAGGCAATGCTTTTAAACAATCCAGATACCAA
>DVQG01000732.1:0-13102 GCA_018231605.1 Papilio ambrax
CCAAATTTCATCGAGATCCGTTCAGCCGTTTAGGCTACAAACTCTAACAAATATCTATCCATCCATCTACACTTTCACATTTATAAAATTAGTTTGATATTAAGTATGATAGTATACTAGTATATGTTTAGTAAGATTAGTACTACAACATTTCTATCTTATTTTATGTATGTATCCAATGAGTTCCGATGGGTTATTAAACATTTAGAGATCTCTAGATCTTGCGTTCCTTTGGTTCCTGGGTCTTGCTAATCGCAATTGACTACCGAGGTTTTATTGAAATCCCAATTTAGTCTATTTTCCATAATACAGGACACCTTTCGACGTTTTCTCGATACAAAAAGGGTCAAATAATGTCCAATATAACACCGTGAGAGTTTCGCAAAGGTGTCACGAGTTAAGTGCGCGAGAACAATAGCAACAGAAGACACACTTATAATGGGACTACCAATGGACAGTTAGTGATGAATTTATTAATTTAAAGCTTATTATAAAGGAAAAAATATTATTTATGTTACCTTACACTTTTTTGCAGCCAACTATTTAGTTGCTCAACTAAAAGCACACCTTAGGAAGCTCATAGGAAAAAAACGAGATTATACAGTTGTGCGATAGTTTAATCAAAAGTAGACTCTTAAATCGATTTGATAGAAACAAGTTGACTAGTTTTTACACTAGGCTTGGTTTACACAAGCAGATAAATACAGTATTATTGGCAGTGTAGTGCAACTGCCATATAATTCCGATGTCCATCTTATTATCTGGTTGTTTGTGTTCCCACGTTGTTACAAATGCTCATTACAGACTATTATGGACGGTTACCATACTCGTTTGTATCGGCCACTATGTTCTAAGTCAGCAGACAGTAACAGAATTAATATTTAGACTTTCTGACGCTCTTTGTCGTAAAATTAACACTAGCTTTCGGCCGCGACTCCGTTCGCGTGAAATAAAAAAAAAAATACAAAACATAGCCTTTGTTACTCACTGACAACGTAGCTTTTTAATGGTGTAATATTTTTTTAAATCGCTCGAGTAGTTTTTGAGATAAAGTTTTCCTCTTTATAATATTAGTATATAGATATCTTTCTGAGTGCGTATGTAGGTTGAGCTGTACAGTTACACATACACGTTTTACATACACATGCACAGTTTGTTCAGTTAAAACTGTGAGAGAGAGTGGGCTTAATAATGGATGGTTTTAATAAGTTCCAAAGCCTAATGTAAATTGTCTGATAACAATCGAACGTGTAAAATGTTTGAAATATCAGATTTTATTTCCTTATCTGACAGTGACGTCAAATCTGAGAGTCTATCAGCTAGTGGTGGGAGAGACTTTTAAAATGTTATAATACGAAGTATGATTCGATTTCTTAGTTCGGTTAATAGTTAATTTTCTTTTTGTTTCTCACAAAAAATGTATCACTATGTAAGGGAAGTCCTTGGCTACTTAAAAAGAGGAATCCTAGTTAAATAGTCATGGCAACACTGATATGTAATTAACTTTAGTGAGCAATAAAGATATTCTTATTCTTATTCTCCTAATTTAGTTACCAAAACAACGATATAAAATTGTCAATATAAATATATCCAACACTTCATTCAAGCAAAGTGATCCGATATCCCTATTAGTATTCAAGAAATCTTGTAAGAGATTTACATTGCTTAGGTTACATAAACATGAGCCGATTATCCTCAGATTTTCTACAAAAATCATAAGCAAATAACAATATTCCAGGCAAACATCGCACATATCCCTAAACTAACATCGCAGAGAGCCCAGGGGCCCTCTTAGGTCTGGGCTTTTATATTTCACTTCGTTACGTCGGTCTACCATCTGTTATTTTTGCCCTTTACATATTTTAATGCCCCCGGAGGAGATTTTCTTACCGCCCTCTCAGCTCCTTCCGAGCTATTCGACGTTTCAAATAAAACAGTGAAATGCAATCTTAAACTATGATTGCAATTTTCATTACTATAAAATCGAATTAACTCATTAAAAAATTACATTAATGCTATGTGAAGTTTCAGGATAGCTTCTATTCTAGTAATTAAGAATAAACGATGGTTTTTAAATAGTTAATTCAGAACAGTGATCAAAATACTGGTGTTAAATTGAGTTGTATAAATTTTAAAAATACCTGGTATGTTTGTCAGTATGGTCATAGATTTCATTTGACTTTTTACAAGTCAGTAATAACCGTTTCCACAAATCCCCGTACAAAAAACATCGTAAAAGTACACACGAATTTTTTAATAACATTACTCTGGTTTGAATGTCGGGAATATTAAAATATTTGTTTACGTACCGCTCTTAAAGGCCCTTGTTGAATTATGGTTAAAATAAATAATGAGAGGAGCTCTTATTTGCACTCCAAGCAGATCACGGATCCCAATTTAAACATTCTATTTGAACAACCCACTTCGTCCCACTGTCGGATGAAAAGGTCTTCATGTGAATTTTGAGTTCTTCAAGTTTTCGGCTTAAACAGTGAATAAGGAATTTATACTTACAATGGATATTCCAAATTACAATACTGAATATTCCATTTAAATAGCTGTACATTTGTCTGAAAGCGTTCGGAGGCGGGGTTCATAAGAAATGCATAAGGTCGCGAGGCGCGTAGGGCCCCGCTCTCCGCCACTCCAGCACAATGATATCACAAAGAATATTATTCGACGTGCCTCGTATTTGTTATTTGTAATACTCGATGTCTGAACAGCAACAAAGTTTATCTTAAATGTTTTTTGTTTCTTTCACATCAAAGGAAAATTGAGCCCGAGGGATCTCTTTCAGTGTATCCAAAAAAACAATACAAAAAGCGAAAAATTTTTATTATTCGTGAAAAATATATGTATCAATTGAAGCAATGTAAACTAATCTTTTTATCTCCGTGCCCTAAAATATTTAAATGTCCTTTAGTTTTAGTTGCTAAGGTCACACCAAAATGATCCTTTCTATATTTGTATACGAAAACGTGTTCATGTTGTTTGATGATGAAAAGAGCAATGAACGCAGAAAGCAATGTTATAAAATTAGACTACATTTACACTAAGTTGGGAATTCAAGCTACCGATTCGTGCAAGAAAATGCTTTGATCAAGTCCTTATTCTTCTTCTAAACTCATAAATAATCTTTGAAAGTCACTAGAATGTGGTATTAGATAATTTTCATAAAGTAAAACATCGCTTTGTTGATTTTATTATGGTTTGTTGTAATCTGAATTTCCGTGAAAATTAAAAAGGACGTTAACGTCCTGACTTGTGCCCCTCTAGCCGGCGGTTTAATTCCAGAAATTTAATATCAAGGCCCTTGTGAGGTTTATTTGAAAAAATGTCGACAAAATGTTGTCTTAAGGTATAAATTATTTTACTGTTGAGACTTTTGCTACTTTTATCACGGATTAAAATTTGCACAAGTCTTTATGTTTTTACAAATAAGTATTTTCTATTGCAAGGAATTGGCAAATTATTTTATTACTAGCTCTTGCTAGCAACTTCGCCCATTTGAAAGTAAGAAATAATAAAAATCAGCCTATGTTACTCAATTAGCTTTTAATGGTGAAAGAATTTTTGAAATCGGTCCAGTAGTCTTTGAGTTATTGAAATAATAACAAAAATACAAATATATCATCTTTATTATAATACTATAGAGATAATTTAGTATTATTATAGATATAACCAGGTAATGAACAAATAACTAAATCGCAGTTTTTACATCAAATGTTATATGAACCTATAAGAACTACAAACAGCGTCTTAGAACAAAACATATTCATGAATAATAGAACTACCTAATATCAACGTGTTTACGTAATGGATAAAAAGAATATAATTCTGTAGTCAACAATTTAAACAGTTAATAAAATATGAGATTCAAAGCGAATTTAGGTAAACACAGTATACAGCCTCGAGGTATTTTATTTCAAATGCCTTATTTTACAAGATTTCCCCTCTGACACGAGAAAATTGTTATGAAGACAAAGAATTTCATAAAGTATCCACCCACGGCGGGCGGCTCTAAACAACTGGGTGCGTTATAGTAAGAAATTAATTATATTAAGCTTTTAATAAGCCCCCCGCGAGCGTTAAATGCCAACACAGAATAGAACAAAACATTTGTTTACCAAGCGACCCACTGTGACTTTTAATAAAATCTCTTTTCCACGTGTTAAAACGAACAACATGATGATGATGATGATGACGTGTTAAAACTATGAAATATAATTTTAATTTTCTAACAAAAAAGTAAAATCACGCCATCTATTATCTTTGTCATCAATTAAATTGCTAGGCGCTTTAAAGATTTGAAGTTGAGCTAGCCAGAGTCCCATTGCCAGTGGCATAAGAAGCTATAAAATAAAATAATGTATGTAAGTAACTAATATTATACATGTGAAAGTTTAGATGGATGGTTGTTTGTTAGAGTTTGTAGCCTAATCGATTGAACGGATTTCGATAAAATTTGGCAGAGACGTAGAGGTTAGTCTAGAAAACCATATAGGATATCCACTTTTTTTTTGGGTCTTTGAGTCGCGGGCGAAAGCTAGTATTTAAATGTAGGGGACGATATGTTCCAAAAACTTTACCGTCTTTTGTTTGTTCAAAAGTTAGGTAAATACGACGTAACGTGTACCAAAGAACCAATATGATAAGTTCAAAATTTCGCAAGTGAGTTAACATAAGACCGAGGATTAACCTTTAATTACTCGCATGGGGCTGATCTTACGCAGGTAAGCAAACTTCTCTCCCCGCTACCATCTTGCGGTCTGGCGAATTTAGCGGTGTAAGGCGGTTAACACATCGACAGATATAATTCTGGGTAAATATTTAATTTAGCTAACTCAGAGTTACGCACAATGGTATAATGATTACCGAATTTAAATTGTCCGTGGAAGTATGATTTGTTAGTAACTATTCTAATATCATCAAAATCATCCTCCTTATCTTACTCCCGTTGGGTCGCGCAACTGGTTTTTATCTTCAAAAAAACTCTATCATACATCATCTCAGTCATCACTCCCTTTTTGATCATGTCAGTAACTATACAAATAATTTCTTACAAATATCTGTGTATAAGGTTAAGACTCCTTTCAGCAATTAAAAGGCAATATAATAATCTGTATGTACACAATTTATCGTGTCAAGTATCAAGATGGATACAGGTATAGTACAAGTTAACGCCAGTGTACACGCATCTTAATAATCGCAGTTATCTTGACGCATCTCAGGGACACTCACGTTTGGACGAAATGATTAAATTACACAACACTAACTCAAATATATCATGTCCGCTTCTGTTTACTTGAGAACGTGCCTAAAACGCAGTACACAAATGATTTAGAATATTTTGTTGTAAACAACGGAAATAACACATTGTTGCACGACTTTTCTAATAATAATTAGCGTTGTTTATATTTCCTTTGTTATGTTTGCGGTTTAGAAAATAATATTTCTTATTCTTTACCGATGCTTCTAAGTAAGCTGCTGTCAGAAATAAAACAATTTCATTTTTACTTTAATGTTCGCAATTACGGATTTTTAATTTTATCCAAAATATGTATATGACACAAAAAACATTCAAAACAATTAGATTAAAAAAAAGAATGTTCTATACACACAATTTTTTCTTCATCTTTGGTGTGTACAATAATGTTTTTTGAAGATTGTTGTTTTTTTTTAGAATTGTGTTTAACAAATTGTTTGTACTTGAGTAATAGTACAATTTTAATTTTAAAGTACAAAAATCGATGTGGTTAATACTTAAATAACAAAACTTGAATAAGCGCCATCTATGTTGTTCCGTTAGCACTAGCGCAACAGTACTATCTGCTAACAGGAGCTTCAAGCGCTTCCCATCGACACTACACGCTTAGTTTACTTCTGTCGATGCTAGCGCCGTAACTTATTTTGGTACTAAAATAATTTTTATTTCAGTTACTTTTTGAAATAAACTTACGATTGGAAAAAGTTGATGTTGTAGATCAGCCATACTGTATTACCTGGAAAAATAGTATTTTTGTTAAATTGATAAAAAATGAAATATGAATCTTATCATTGTTAGATTTATTGGAATAAAAGATTCAGATATTTTTTTTTCATATACATTCAAGGTTTAATAACATAAAGCTAAGAATTATAGGTGCATAATAAAAATAATTATGGAACATGTTATTCAAACTTTTGTTGGAAGAAGTCTTAATAAAGGGCGGGGAATCAGAAAGCAAAACGTTTTATGCAAATGTGTCGTTTCGCTTCATTTACAAGTCTATTCACTGTTTACTACACCGACCCGTCATCCTATTGTTTAGTTGTAATTAGAAGCTTGTTTTAAACGTATGCTCATTACTTAATCCCTAAAATATAACCGTAATCGTCACTCTCTATTAGATGTTATATTAGAAAACCTTTTGATTATTCTAAAGATTAGTTGAAACGTAGCAGATGTTTTAAAACAATTGTTATACGAATCCAAATGTATGTAAGTTGCTTAATATTAAGTACCTATTCCATAACCTTCCGAAGTATACTTTAGTAGGAAAAATCTAATTAGACATATATTAAAACAAAACATCAGGAAGAAGAACAACTGAACCGAACGCCATATAAAAATACAGTATCATTAATGATGTGTTTTGCTTTTTATGGCAAGACTAGCTTACACCCGCGACTCCGTCCGCGTGGTACTAAAAAAGTGAGTAGCATATGTGTTCTTCCAGACTATCCTCTACATCTACCAAATTTCATCCAAATCCGTTCAGCCATTTAGGGTAAAAATTTAACATCCATCCATTCATCCATCTAAACTTTCGCATTTATAATATTAGTATGATTACTGGTATCTTTAATATCATTGTAACCGGTTTTTAATTCTCGAATATACATAGATATTATATCGAATAAAATCATTGGATTATTTTTATTTGTAGCTCAGCGTAAATGATGACAGGCGACATTCATCAAGCGATCAGCACAAAAACAAGTGAAGGCGGAGTCGACATACGTCTTTGGCGACAGGACACGCCTTCTCGTCTGATTTATGTTATCTTGTTAAATCTTGTAAATACATTAGTATTCGCTTAATATGTGATTTTTATTAGGTATAAGATCAGATTTCATTGCCTGAGGAGAAACCTAAAACAGTCGTCTTTGCCTACTTTAATTTGACTCCTATAATGCTCTAACTTATTGATTACTTTTACTAGACTTTCTTTTATTTATATTGGGCTAGTAGTAAATTATATGAACAGTAAAACAGATTAACTGTACCCCTAAGACACTAAACGAGAAAATCAAATTACAACTTGCACACCACGATCGATTCAGTTGTTTAAGGCGAGATTACATTAGAATTAATAACAATATAGTCACAAAATCAACATACATGAATACACGAAAAACATTAGCGTCATATAAGTCGGGTAAAAAAGAAGACGTCGGCGTCATTACTTATTTAATATCTAGATTTTAAATAAGGAACACATCAACAATGCATTTTTATCCCAACGATTAACGAAACCAATACTCCAATAGTTACAGTATTCAACCAACATGTAAGTGCAGAATTAATGTACAAAGTTAAACAAAGCAACAATTCTACTTAATCATTCGCGGTTAGCTGGCAAGTGAAGCTCAAAAGCTAAAAGTATGCAACCAACTCGAGATAACAACGTTAGTCAAGGACAAATGTAACAGAATAGATGCAACAGAAGTGTTTTCTAATTTAAATTATGTAGCACACTACAAAGTAATTTAAAAAAAACAACAAAAGTAAGCAGCTCATGTGTTCTTCTAGACTATCCTCTACATCTATGCCAAATTTTTCAACAATTTAAACTGCACTAACAAACATCCATCTATCTAAACTTTCACATTTATAATATTAGTATGATTATTGAAACTATTATTTCTTTACTTCTTTATTAATGTTAGTAAATCTAACAGATATAAATAAATTCTTGCTTGTCTAACCTAGTAACACAGTATACTCGAGAGCCTATTGAGGGAACATACAATACGCATAAATAACGTCACAACTGTGACGTCACTGCCAGCTCTTCAAACTAGACCGCGTTTAAACTGTTGTACGCTGTGCCCATAGTTTGCTCCTGACATTCTATTAAGCGTTATGATGAATAAGTAAAGATTATAGGGGCTGATCTACAGGGATGTAACCTCGAACAAAGTCTTATAAATAATTTGTACATCTTTATAATGAAACGAAATTGAGTTTACTTAATAGAAAATAGTACTTGACCATATCACCTCAAGTGAAGATTTAATTGTGCGAATATATATGTACATGTAAACACATTCTCTAGTCAGTATTGTCTGATTTTCATCCATTAACTCTCACACTTTTCATGTGTTAAATAAAGATAAATGTTGCATTGTAAAGTATGGACAAGTAAAAATAAATACATGTAACAAATATCTTCAAACAAATCCAGCAATAAGAGTATATAATTTATATCTCGCCTACCCATAAATAAAGGTAAGAACCGAAGGCGACACCCTTCCTGAACTAATATTAGTTTCGCGTTTCATTCAGCCGGTTGTAAATTTCAGCAGTTTACTGTTCTGGCACTATTCGACGACAAATATACGTTTGCGCCTGCCGAAACTAATATCCATTCGAAATTATACCTAATGGTTAATGACTTATAAAATAAACAACAAACTGCTCGTTATTAAGCGACGGTAAATTTTACAGTTCCCCAATAGCGAAGAAATTTTCGAAGCATCGAGGAGCATGAAATAGCTTTGTGATAACGGTTCGAATAATAAACTACTGTAAGGTATGAGTTTGCGAACTAGACAGAACAAATCTTTGCATAACAATAAACAATTTGTGTTATGAGACAACTGTATTACAATAAAAAGAATTAATTCATTATTTTTCCAGCTCGTAAATCTCCATTAAGAAAAAAGTTGGGTACAAATTGGTATCTGCCACATATTTACAACAAATTGTCGCATCGATACATAATATGCGGTCATCACTAGCTCACTATACGTTCCCACTAAGGGGGTCGGAGCCTACTCTAAGTAAGGGGTGACTAGGCCATAGTCAAACTACGCTTGCCAAGATCGGGTTGGTTGACTTCACACATATCTTTGAATTTCTTCGTCGACATGTTTAGATTGCATCACGATGTTTTCCTTAACCATAAGAACGTACAAGGAATCGTACAAATGCCAGCTTTCTTGGTAAAATAAAAGTATGATTACATATTTTTAAATAAACTTAAAATGACTGATAAATTCCTTACTATTGTAAATTAATTTGCGAGTAATTATTAAAAGTTTTAACTTGTGTAGGGGGCAAATCGTCGTTGAACCTTACTTATCCCCCATCTTCCGTTCGACTTTGAAATAAGGAGTAAAAACCAATGAAAATTCAATATCTAGAAGGGGACTTAGGGCGAAGGCGTGCGACACCATTAGGAAGTAGCGGGCTTGACTTCGGAATGTTATGCTCTCTTTGGTTACTTGTTCAAGTCGCTAAATTAATAATTTACTTACATTTCTCTAGTTGAAAAAGTTTTATTTATTCAGTATAATTTATTTGTGTTAATGTAAGTGACTCGAAATACAAGATTGGCTATACGAAGATGGAAAAACAAGAGTATATTAAAAAAAAAAACCTTTTGTAATCAAGTACCACGCAGCGATTGAAAACGGTTCATATTTTTATAACTCAAAGCATTTAATAATATTGCAGACTCGTAGCTTATCAAAAATTAAATCAAACTTAGCTTAGCTAGCTAAAGATTATTCGTTTATTATTCAGCTTGGCGACCCTCTATTTTAAGTTTAAAAAATAACTCATTGTTAATACTAAGTCAAAGCATAAAAGTGAAATAAAATTTTCATCCTTATTAAAACAAAGCTTTCAACACATTTCAATGAACCTGTTGTGGTTGTTTCTGACTTCGAATGATTATAAAATTAATGCGAATAACTGATGCCATTGCACGTAATAACGTTGATGAGTGCAATATAATATTGAAATCAACTAAGTATCACAATGAATTACACACGTAATAAATAATTAATAACATTGTAGCTGTACGTTTATGATGACTAATGGATTTTTTTTTGTACACGTTAAGTACTATTAGTTGCAATGTGTATTCACGTACATCATTCATAAATATAAGTGTGTTTTTTTTTATTTAGGGATATAACAACAATTTTAATAAGCACATGCCAGTTAACTTGAAAGTGTAAATGTGCCTACGATACAAATTCCGAAGAAATGAAAAGATGCGAGCAATGACGAAACTATCATCTCTCTATCAAAGTTCAAACCATACCGTCCAATGTTTGAAATTTTTAATAAACAGCTCATCACCTTTCATTGCAATATACAAAAATCGCAAATTTACAAAAACGTCACATACAAATTTTATTATAATTGAAATACCTCATCTACATTTTATTTATTTCTTGAAAATGTTGTTAAGCTATGATTTTATAGGTCATTACCCCGATGTTACATTAAATATCTGTCTAAATGCTCAGACATAAATTCAATTAGAAAAAAATTTAGTGATGTCGCAATTCCCCGAATTCGAGTGACTCCGCTCTTTCATCACTAAAACCACTCAGATTTATGATTGCACGGAAACAAGTGGCCATTCTTTGAAGCCGAATTATTCGAGTATTTACGCAACACATCGCTCGAGTGTTAAGCAGCAAGAAATCAAAACGTTTTAAAACTAAATAAATATAAAAAAGTTTTATCTATGTTTTTTAAAACGCAATCGAATAAATCAAAATGGGCGTTTTGATGTAACCATGTTCCAGTTTCACAAAATCGTAACGTCAAACGGTTTATATTGAGGAAACTATAAAATCGGGATAATCATAAAAGCAAAGTTGGGCGTCGGCCAAGCGGGAGCCGACAATGAAAAATAATTCGACATACGGCCCGCGACTCGACAAAACTGGATCAAAAGTTTTTACGTTTTATTGCTTGTTGTTACGTCCGCGTTCTAGAATTTATTGAGAAATATGAATTGTTCGTGTTTATTAAAGAACCGAGCTCTGACCTGATCCGGATTGAACTTTATTCAATCGTGAACTAACGCATACTTTCAGGGTCACGTTACTTGACTTCTGATTGCATTTTAAATCGCAGTTAATTTTTTTAATGAAGTGGTTTTAATTCGTTGGTATTTTTACCTAAAAAAATGCAGACTTTTTGAAAATGTTTTACACCTCGCTTTGCACGTCGTAAATTGACAATTAACAGTTTAACTAGTATCGGCTTCGAGGATCGAATTCAAATTGCTTCCGTACTTAAGCCGTGCGCTCGTATAATGAAATACCTGTGATGGCTTCCCTACTTAACATCAGGTGGCATTATGCTTCAGTGCTTGTTTAGGATTTATAACACAGACACTTTCATATTATTTTTAGATAAGTATAATTATATACTTTATACATGTCTACATTTTCACATTTCAGTACTAGTATTTGATCATAACTAACTGCCTCCTAACTTCATTTTTTTGTGAAGACCTTGATATTTGGCCAATGCCTATTGAAACATAATTTATCAAACCATTTAGACTTCATATAAGTATGGAAAAATAAAATGCACTTTTTTGGCTAAAAAATGTTTTCCTGCATTATAATGTATGTATGTATATGTCATGTGTCGATGTAAACGTTAAGTACTTAATACAAAAACAACAAGATGTAAGTAGGTCTTAACGAGTATTAGAAGTTTCTTGTAGTAGAGAAAATAAATGTAAAACCCCAAGAGGCCTGTACCTTGTCTTTGTTTCAGCCTAATGTTAGTTTTTCCTTATTCTGTTAAGACTACGTGAACGCAATCTAATAACGTTTGTTCTAATTACAACGGACATCTTGTACTAAACATCAGATAAAACTTCTCATTGTCTTAAAAAGGGAATATTTATTCAATCATGTGATGCATTTAACCTACAGATAAAGTTTATTAAAACAAACCTTCAGTTAAATTTGATCTATAATTAAATAACATATCAACAAATCATATACATGAACAAACAAAGCTCTGTGTTGCACAACAGCGGAGGCGGACGCGCGCAAAACCGAATGCAGTAATTTCATATAAGTCAATTTAGGCCAATTTAGTTTCACGCCGTGCACTGCGTCGAACTCAATACATCCACCCTCTTCGCACACTGATTGAACCGACCTTTATTGTTTATATAGCAGAAGAACAATTGTAGTAACAGCTGGATTATAGTCCTTATGTCAATGGAGTAAGACCCATAGATTCACTTCGAGACATGCTGTTGACTACAGTAGACGTGCAATAATTTAGATAGTCACTGTCTGCTGTTAATTAATCAGATTTTAGATTCATGGAAGAGAATGAAAATTGCATTCAAGTATTAGATCGTTTTGTTAGCAGTTACTATGAAAGCATGAATAAAATTATAATTTTCGGACAAAACCGAGGCTCTACTTGACTTTACTAAATTTTAACATATACGGTATCTAGTTTGTAATAGTAATCCTCTCCTTTTGAATTTCATGACACTCCGGTCGTCAGATCAACAAAATTATAATTATACTGATTAAACAATATTCACCTGAATGTCTGATCCGAAAGATTGTAGAGTTTAAAAAGTTAATAAAAACGTTATATCAGATTGATCAATACCATTGTGAATATGATTAATTACTAATGTTATACGACGCGACATCTGATGGCTTGCAATGATTTATCACTAAACTCTTATAATTAATGTGTACAAATTGACAGCAATGGAAATTGGTAACTATGTTGTCTGTCAGGTGGTAAAACGTACAATAGAATGCGATTGGATGTTGGATGAAAAGTTTTATATTTCTGTATTTATTGAAATAACTCAAAAACTACTGGGACGATTTTAAAAATACTTTCAACGTTAGAAAGGTAATTTAGCTGTGAGTAAAATAGGTTATATTCTTTAATTTCACGCGGGCGAAATCGCGAGCAGCTACTAGTTACTCTGTTATTTGTGTACTAGAATAGAGTTTGAATACTTTTTTTCATATTTTCTAAAACAAATACATGTTAATAAATGTTTAATTTTTTTTATATTATTCACTTGCTAGT
>DVQG01000733.1:0-13099 GCA_018231605.1 Papilio ambrax
CGCAATTTGTTTTCTGATTAAAACAAAAAAAACATACTATTTTGGTCCATTTAATCCAGATTGTACATGCTTAAGATTTAATCTTATTAACAATCCAACGTTATTACGTAAAATACTCACATTTTGAAAAATCTCACGTCAGATTGGGGGATGGGTAAGGGGGTTGAATAAAATCTCACGACATCTCACCAGGGGGGAGGGAGGGGCACAAAATTAAAAAAAAAACACCTCACGTAATTTATGGACGCCCCCTAAAGTACGTTTTTGAAAGATCACAAAATATAGTTCTTTTTCTATAGTATACGTATTGGAAACCAAATTTAAATTCCAAATGAATGTATACAAAATAAATTAAAGTTGTTAATATTGTTTAAGTTTTTACTTACGAATGGAAAATTGGAAACACGTTTTTCTTAAAGTTAACATTATGTTACCAAATATTTGAAATTCCTGTGATGTTTGCTTTTATCTTATAAAACGGTACAAAAAGATTTTTTGTTACTGTATGCAATAAATGAAAAGTAAGTTGTACTCAGTGACAGAACCAAGTAAATTATTTAAGTTTCAGATAGATATTATAGATTTTAGGCCTACATTCCGAATGCGTACATAAATGTTTTCTATCTTTTCTACCATAGATACAAATATATTTTTAAATAAATGAACATAAATTAATGTTTGTTCTTAAATGTTTTAATTTTGAAGAACGAGCAACATGTAAACAAAGGCTTCTTTTCCCATAAAATAACATTTATTTGTTAGCTACTAATATACTCATATCTCAATAAATATTTGAATAATAAATATCTGTATGTCCAAGTGCCTAATTTTTAAGTTTCACCTCGCAGTGTTGTGCGTTATAGAATATAGTTTATCTATGTAATTAAAATATAGTTTCCTATATGTTTAAGTAAATTGATATTGTTGATTAAATGTACTCAATGTCACATTTAATTTTTCTTTTATTTATCTCTTTTAACGTTTAAATCGACGATCGCTAATCGTAAAGTAAGGTTAAGTCTGGAATTATTATAATAAAAATAATGTAAAGATTATGACACAGGTAGGAAAAGGGTTAAAATTTAATGATAATGAATTAAAACAATGAGTTTTTTTAAATCACAAAGTATGATTAAACTTTGTAATTTTCTCTTGTAATAAATTCCATAGTGTGATGGATCCAAGGTAAATGCATCCCAATACTGGTATACACTCCTGGTACCAGAGGTACCCCACAACTAAGTCCATAGCTGCTGATTCCTTGTATCTTTCCTGAGCACATTAACGGCCCACCAGAGTCACCCTTTAATAAATCATAATTTAGTAAACAAAATTTTATTTTACTATCCCAGTATCGACAAAAAACGAGAATTTTAAATTGAAATATGAGAATCTAATTATCTTCAAACTGGATATTACTACGAGAAATATTATAAATGGGAAAGTTTAGCCTAAACTGCTAAAAGGATCTCGACGAAATTTGGTATAGATGAAGAGGATATCCTAGAAGAACACATAGGCTACTTGTTTTTTTTTTAATTCACACAGACAAAGTCCCGGGCGAAAGCTATATATCATAAGAGGTAAAATTACCTTTAATCATAGATTAATGGAGAAATAGATTTTTTTAACTTCTTTGTCAAAGAAAAGGTTATCGAAGATATATGCTTATAGTGAAATAATACCTGACAAGTGTCCTCTCCATCGCCAAGTGCACATAACATACCGTAATCAAATCTAGGCGCCAGATAAAAGCCTAGGATGTCAGTGCATTCATCTAGAGAAATTATTTTTAATCTCGCTGCTTTTAAACGGGTCGGTAACATTTTTGTATTTGAATCTGTAGAACCATAGCCGTATGCAATACATTCACCTGCAAATCATAATGTTAACGTAAATACAAAACTGCTACTAAAAATAATAGATCAATAAGTTTGTGAAATTTGTTTATCGATGATAAGTTTTATTTTATAATAAAAGTGTGGGAACGTGCGGTGGGAACACCAAAGTAATCAATGACGCCCATGGACATCCGCAACACCAGGAGGAACTACAGACTCGTTAAAGTTGTGATAAATGAGGTCATGGAAGATCTAGATGAAACCTAAGGACGTAATACAACTTAGTAAGTTTTGTGACAATTAAATATAAGTAAATTAATGAAATAATAAATCATGTGCTGCACTAGTGCGTCTGTTATATGAGAATATAATTCTATACTTTACGAGCCAATTTCGCTCATTGATTTATTGTGGTGTTGTCACAATATGGAAAATTGATTGCCTCGTTGGCACAAGTGATAATCCAATCCAAGTGTTGCACTAATAAACGAGGTGTTTAACGTTGTCTCAGATAGGAGGTCAAATATAACCCCATCTTTGAAAAGAAATCTAAACAGTCCACTTTTCTTATATCAAATACTCAATCTATACTAAGATTATAAAGAGGAAAGAATTGTATTTTTGTATTTATTGAAATACCATAACTCAACTACTGCGCCGATTTCGAAAATCGTTTCACGATTAGAAAGGTACGTTAACGCTGATTAGGATGGGCTGTTTTTCTAAATTTTATGTGGACGAAGTTGCGAAATAGTTTTTTCGTGCTTTACATTCAATTTAAAAACGTGATTATTTAAAGTTTTTTACTTTAATTTATAAAGAGGACGGAAAGAGGAAATATTACAAATATCTATCATATCTATATTCATAGTTACCTGATAAACCAAACGATGTGTCGGGTAATATGTCGTCTGTCCAAGTGATATTGTGAGTGTCGAGGTTTATCCAAAGTACGGCGATGTCGTGCGCCCGAGTATATCTGAAACCATACAAAGGTATTCATTACCACCTTGACACATATCCAAATCTAATAATGATTTCCACCCTTTATGGACAGTATTGCATAAAAAAATATAATATAAAAAAAAATGTAACCTATATTGCACACAGATAAATAACCTTTTTAACGGTGAAAAAATATTTAAAACCGGCCCAGTAGTTTTTGAGTTATTCCAATACATACAAAAATATAAAAACACAACTCTTTCCTCTATATAATGTTAGTACAGATGTAGAAGAACGACCTCTTCCTAAGTTTGGTTATAAAGTTTTATGCTTTAGGTATATGGAAATAGTTTGCTTCAAATCAAGCCAGGCTTGCAACAAAATATTTGTCGAGTAACTTATCTAATAACAATTGAAGATAGCCTTAAAAAGTATTTTTTAAATTTTAAATCAGATCATACTTGTCATAATCCGGATGTTTGATAACTTCCAGTACTGAAGCCGGTGGCGTAATATCACATAAGTTGCTGAGCTGCAACACATATTGATACGGAGTTTGTACACAATGGGCAGCTGTCAATGCAACCTCTTTTGTCACCAGCACCGCCCCACACAAATGGCGGGAACTGTTATCACGCAACGATACTACGCGAATTTGTGAACCTTGAATGTAAATTATAATATTTAATCAAACAAATCTTTACATTGTCTCACGTGTGATAAGATATTACAGTTTTTTCATAGCACATTTAATTTACCACAGTCTACGTCCACACCACCAACAATTCGCTTAACTCTACTAGTATTAGATGTAGAAATAGTTAAACTTATCATAAATATTTTTACAGTAAAAACGTATTGTAGCAAAGTTATATAACTAGACATAATAATGCGACGGTTATCTATTTTACGTGCGAAATATTACCATAATTATCTAGTCCGTACATTAAATCTTTGCACAGTTTTAGTCATATAAAATAATCGTGGTATGTTCGTGATTCATGAGCGGATTTGAATGGTTGTTAGTGTTCCCGACTCAAGTTCGTGCATCTCTTTATAGGTACTGTTACTAATTTCAAGGGTCTCGGGGCTCCATTTTTGACTTTCTGCCTTACGATGTTTCTCTACACTATGCGTGCAAGGTTTGAGACCCGATTACACATCAATAGGTTGACGACCTCAGAACACAAAATGAAGTTAAGGAACCTGGGTTGTTGGATCTATGTTCAGCATTATCTTAACATACTTTTTCACATGAATGAATGTATGAAAGATTAAATATGCTTAGTAGAGATGGCCTACATATACAAAAGGCTAACATAAAGCCGGACGTGGGTGGCTTGACGTGACTATATTGAATCCATAGGACTGAACGTAACATTGTATATTGTTAGTGATTTATTATAGCACTGAACACATTTACTTCATAATTTTTATAATCTTCCAGTCAGTTCAAAATGCTCCCTTACCTCCTCTTCTGTTTCGTTTTTCTTTATCCACTCTGTTGTATCAATAGTTTGAAATGTATGCTTGACATTACATATCCTGTTATTGGCTCTCTCTGTCACTTTTGTTTTTATGTAAAATGTTCTTGTTTATTCACTTAACTTTGTTGAAACTGCA
The DNA here is from genome assembly GCA_018231605.1 of Papilio ambrax. Lineage (NCBI taxonomy): Eukaryota > Metazoa > Arthropoda > Insecta > Lepidoptera > Papilionidae > Papilio > Papilio ambrax. Next base: position 4,410 of record DVQG01000733.1, read on the forward strand.
ATTTTGTTTTGTTTTCAATAGAAGTACGGTTGACTTTGATGGTCAATACATTTCCAAGGTAGACAGTATCTTGATACAATTATAAAACACTCAAGTTTCAAAACTTTTGTGTAGATCGTCGTTTGATATTTACTGCGACGGAGTCTGGCTGCGGAGGCGGCGCGTAGGTGTGCTGAGTTGTTTACATATGAGGTTGTTATCTGAAAATTAATTGATTTGCTAATTACCAAATTAAGTCATTAATAATGAAGTTATAAGATTTATTAGTAAATTTAAGATAAGTTGTTATAAGAAATCAATGTTCCTAGTACGATTTAGTTGTCAGTCCCGTTTACGTTTTTTAAATCACAGGTAACCGCATTTCAGTATAAAAGCAATACATTTGTATGGAAGTTGTTAATCATTGAGGAGTACAAATAAACCACACTTAACTCGATCGTTGTATTTTTAAAGTTTGTGTATTATTTGAAACAATTGACGCGCGCACGATTTTACGCCTACCTACGCATATCCGGTATTTTAAAGGTAAATGCCAATTATTTTGGTTATGTATTGTAAATATTGTCTTAAGTCTTTATCAACCTTAAATTCAGTAGCTGTACACTCAATTTTTTTTTATGTAAATTATAATATTATTCTTTTATAGTAAGTAATGTATTTTATACGAGTATTAACTAATACTTTCTTTCGTCTTCTTTATTTCAAACAAAACAAATAACAGCCTAAAGCAACATACGAAACTTCTATCACTCCGAATAGAAAAATCAATAGTTTAATTAAACTTATAAAACTTGCCTAATTTAATAATGAAAAATATTAATAAAAAAAAACAACTGATATTAAAAGCAAACTTTTTATATAAAACCGAATAAGATATGTACACATATCCTGTTACTTAATATTCATAACTTGGTAACATGTATGGTCGTAGGCAAACTAAGCCGCCCTGCGTAGCTACAAGCGATCGTGGCACATTGAATCGCATTTCGAATCCCAAGATAAAAGCTTTTGCTTACTTAGGGAACCCCCGCATAACAAATCATAGTTACATGTTACATCATTCATGTACTTTAAATTACATGTTTTTAAATATTTACGTAGATGTAATGTAGCAGAGTTTAATAAAATTTAGAGTTCACAATGCTGTTTGTAGTACAGTTTGATTATTATTAACTGAGAAAGTTCAATACTCGATACAATTGGAAAACTTATTACATTGATGGAGAGTTAGATATTTTTGTAAAATTACAAATTGTACAGAAATTTCGGTTATCATAATAAATGAAAAGTTAGGCGCTTCTAACATAATGTATGATATAAAAGGCCTTTGCGGAGCCACAATTCTTTATTAAGAAAATCGTATGAAAATCCGCTTAACGCCTTTAGAGTTATTGGCTTAGAAAGGGTCGGGGGTGCCGATACATTTTATTGTGAAACATTCGTAAACCCGAGTTCATTGATTTATGTCATAAGTTCCCAATAAAAAAATATTTTCAACTAATGATTCATCTTGTAACTATACTCAAACCGCATTTTTGGTCAGAAGACAAAGGGAAACGAATTCGTAGACATTTGACACATATAGATGACTTAACTCTTGTATTCACGTTTTAGGAATGATAGAGAACTGGCGAAAAACGATAAATTATTATCGTTTGTAAAGATCGCTTATTGCGTTCAAAATAACGTGTCTATAATTATTTAGTGTTATTGTTGTGGGTTGCATGTGATGCCAGAGCGCATCGCAGCGACAACAGACAGGTGGGAGCGGGCGCGGGCGCGGGCGCGGGCAGCGGGCAGCGGGAACGGCCACCGGAGGTTTATGTAACGCGGCGCGCAGTAGTCCGGCGACCGCGCGCGGCACACCGCCATGGACCGCGCCAGCGGTGGCCCGCCGCACCCGCCGCACCCGCCCGCGCACTCCGGCTTCGGCGCCTTCTGCAGCGCCATCTCCGACACGCTCTCGGTACGTACCCGCGGCGACACGAGCCCCGCCGCCCCGCACTCCGCCACACACACCACACACCCGCATGCGACACGAACGCGCCAACACTATAAAACACTTTTTGGCGCCAACGCACCATTTGTTCCCGCTCGAATTCCGGCGATAATCAAATTGTCGCGTAAATAGCTTTACATGCTTTGGAGCACGTGGCCGTCGAGGTCGTCCGGTCTTCTCACAGGTGATAGATGAGAGGGTATTGAAAAAAAGTCATCGAGTGAGAATAAAAAATATAAACAAGTTTATTATTAGAGTGCTCGTTCGGGCCGGGTCGCACGGCCGTGATTTGTCCGATGGCTGTGATATACCGAAATACCCGCGCAATAAACGAACCGCCGCGGGACGTACAAAGCCCGAGCGTGACATCGCGCGCGCCGACTGTGCAAGTCGTCCGTCGCCCATCGCCCGCCACCTGCCTGCCACGGCCGGCCCTACGCGCTCTCTTACCGCGCTACAAATCAAAAGCACCGCATCACTTTCCTGTCTGACAACCCCCTTCTATCAACGACATAGGTATGAATGTTTGTATAACCTTTTAACTAAAAAGTTCAATAACAAAAAGTCTATCGTTTTCTTCAAACATTATTCTATCAATTACTTTTCACATCGCCTCGTTGCTACGGAAAAATGTAGATTGAACTTTGAAAGTGCGCGGGCTAGAGAATGTTTGTTTTTATTTAAAATTCTGTGAAGTGAACTCAACACTTTATATGTTTGTAAACTAAAATGGTTTTATAGAGTGATGAAGTAATCAGGAAACAATTTTTCCTTATTGAAAGAAAGACTTTAGCTTTGATCTGATAAATGCAGTTTTATCAGTTAAAGTTATAAGGACGACAAAGTTCAATTTGAGATATTCTTTATCTTCTTTTGTTTTTTTTATCCATAGCATTAAAATGGAGTTCTATAACGTAGTGGCTGGAAAACGACAGTTTATTGTAAATTGCTTCTACACGTTTGTGTGAGTGAGAACATTAGTTAGTGGCTCATACACTCGATGATTAGTGATATCGTGCATTGACAACAGCTGATAGCACTAAAGTACGCGTCTGTTCTCGTCTGGCAACGTTCTACGTCGCGCGGTGCATCTACGTGCACATTGTCTCGTGTTGTCTTCTTTGTAATACCGGTAATTTAAAAATTGTAGTTAAGTTTTTGTTTGTATTTCGTAAATTTAGCTATTAAACTATTTAAACTTACGTGTAATATAATCTAATTAAAAAGTGCTATATTCACGGTTATTTGGTTGGCATCTGGTATTTCGGTCACGTGCGTGTAACCTTTTTTAATTAGCATGTGAGAAGTTGTCAATGAAAAGTAATTGTTTTAGCGTAATATTATAGTATCTATTATAATTAGAGTCGAAATTTTAAGATCTTAACATAGGTCCTAAGTATTGTTTTTCTCTTCGCTTACAACGTATGGATTATATTGGTACAGCAAAAGCATATGGCAGTCTGTACATTCTGTAAATATCAAAATGCCTATAATTAAATAAAAAGTTTTAGTAAGAAAGTGTTGCAAAGTATCGCGTCGTTTGTCTGCGTTTCATTCAACAATGTCTATCAGGGACAAGGGCGGCGATGCAAGGTTCCCGATGCCGCTGCCATCGCATCATGGTCCGCATCGATCCAGCCCGACGTTCTCGCTTATCTTTAAACCACTTTTTTATTAAACGGCTAGCCGCATGTGAATTTAAATTATATGCAATGTGCTATATTAAAAAAGACAAGAACGTGCCACATTATGAAAATAACTAATCAATATTTTTTTACTGTATCGTATTTTTCTAAACAATATGTAATTTTAATCTTGAGATTATTCTCAATGTTAAAAAAAATAGTTATGTGCAATCTACTTTTCAAGCGATTTTTTACATTTGAGGTCATTGACACGTACATTCTTATTTTTCAATAATAAGATTTGCACAATTTCTTCTAGCACGGTCGTGCTTAGTGGAAAAGCGGCCTTACCTAGAAGATTAAAATTCCATCGACAAAGCGTCCATACATTAAACTAGATATTTTCCTTTGAATAGGAATGCCCTTATATTAAAAGTTATCGGTGATAAAGGAATGCGACGGATTTTATACGGTCACTTTTAAATTTTATACTCAGACCGCAGACTGCAGTTTATTTTAACTGCGATATTATTACAGCAATGTACATAAATCACGTCTATTTTTCAATATCAATGGTACTTTTTAGTTAAACTTGTACAATATTATATGTAAATCTTAAAACAACAAAAGGGTAACGTTTCGAAATCTAAGGACTTTTGCAAATATGTCCTTTTTATGGAAAGTCGCTTGCAGAGTTATATATCAAATTTACATTTCGTCTCTGATATACGTTCGTTGTAGCTTATTTTAAATAGCTTCTGCAGTTTCTATCTTTGTCTTTGTTTACTTTTTAAATAATGCATTGAATTAATATTTTTATCCTGTCGTGTTACTTTATTATTTTTCACTTTAGTTATCATCTTTACATTTAAAACAAATCAAAATGTTGCCGTAGTTTCAGGAGAAAGATGAGTAAATTTGGATCAGTCGGTATAGCGGGAAATAGCAATTGGATAGTACGCAGCATGCGGTACGGTTTTGAGGTTATAAATAGAAGATAGGCAACGCGGCCACTGCTCCTGTTATTCTGATCGGACAATCATGACCAGGTTAATGCGACACGCTTAGAGGTCAGCTCCGTTCGTAAGGTTATTGGATTTCAAGTCCCACGTCAATGCAATCAACCAAGAACCAACCAAAGAAAGAATCAACCAAAGAAAGCAAACAACCAAGTCACCCGAGGTATTTTAAAACTAGCTACCGCTCGCGACTCCGTCCGCGTGGAATTAAAAAAAACAAAAGTGAGTAGCCTGTGGTCTCTTCCAGACTATCCTCTACAACTGTACTAAATTTCATCGTAATCATTTCAGCCATTTAGGCTACAAACTCTAAGAAACATCCATCTAACCATCCATCCGGATAATATTAGCAAGATATAATCGTAGTCGGAAATGATAATCGTTATTTGATAAAAATTTTCAATTGATTAGACAGAAAAAAACGGGTTTATTACCAGGAAAAAGTTTTTTTTTGTTCTCTTGACGGTTTTCGTGAAAAGATAAAATAAACAAGGATTCGCGCAGTTAATTAAGATTTTATTTAATTGATCACCCTTTTGTTAGTCGGAATAAGAAGTAAGTAAATAATAAAATTGCTACTATGGCTTTGCTAGCTTCGACAGTGTCCCTCTACATTATTTATACTTAATTCTTAGCAAGAAAAATAAGAATTGAAGAATGAGATTTACCGTGTGATTTTGGTGTTGTACAAATTTGAAATCAATTTGCGAAGCTTTTATTTAGTCTCTTGTCTATTTTTTGGCGCATATTTAGTCTACGTGGTTAATAAGCGAGATGTTACGGAAAAAATCGAAATGAGAATGATAATGCCAGTAACACAGTGAAAAAAGATCTATGAATTCATAGCGAAGCGTAGTTTTATATGATATTGTTAAGGATTTGATTCGTTATCATTTACGTTATGTAGCATATCTTCCGTCAAGTTTTCGTTTAGTTTTCATAATGTGTTGATATTTAAAAAGTTGATCAGCGACTAATAATTGCAATGGTGGGAATTGTATGGCTAGGCTCTTTAACAATTTCTGTGAGTTTCCACGAAAACACTACAAGAAAAACTAAATATTTCTGTTTTTTATGAACATCCGTTTTAACACTTGGAGTGTGAGACTAGATGTATAGTTAAATGCACGTCTTGTCGCATGGCCGCCGCTGTTACACATAACTTCTCAGCGCGTATTTTTTTTTAATTGGCCGTTCTCCAAAAGATTCTCAGAGGAAACGTGTAAAATATTTCTCCGAAGTATTAGGGAGTTGCCTACTAAGAGTAAAACTATCAATTCTTAGTGACCTACTAAATACTTTTGAAGGATTTTCAACTGCAATAAATATCATCTTGTTTTGCTTTCTGAATATCGTATAAATTTTGCATCTGATGAGCTTGATATTTTAGTATCGTCTCACTGTATATTTCAACGCGAGGTTACCATACAATTTAATTATACGATGACAGCTACTTATGTCCTATAGTTTAAAGTTTTCCCGCCTAAAGGTGTGTAGGTGTTATAGATTTTCACGTAGTTTATGTCATCGACGCACTGGTGAAACTTGGCCATAATATTCAAAGTATTTGAATGTTATGCAAATTTTCGGCTTCACGTGTTTATAAGATCTGGCCAGCAACTGTTGTTGTAATCAGATTACTTATAATATCTTTGATTTTAGAACCATTTCTTATAAAATACGCATGTAGATTTAAAATAATCAAGATTTTTATTTTAATTAAAAGAAAATCAAAAAATGCTTAGATCAACAATAAACTTGTGTCGAAAATTGTCCATTACATTAGAACAATAAATTTAATAAGGATTTGCAGAAATTCAGAACAAAATATGCAGTCAACACTAACAATAATGTGATTCGGCCCTTCATTAGTTCTAATCACATGTAGAGTAACAAATAGGGATTTGGCAGCACTCATTTAGGGGTGTTACGTTCTATGTTTAGCTCAGTCTAAAGAACGCACCGTTGACACGTTAATCTGCATGGCGAAATCATTCGTTCAATGATTGCCAACATGCGATTGAGACAAACGATTTAGTTGTAAAGTGTCGCCCTTAAATACTGTCGTGTTGATCCGCTTGTTAATACTTAAGATAATTCGCTTAATTATATACTGTTATTCTATCAATTTATATTACTATGTCCTCTGACTATTAACGCTAGTTCAAATATTTGGCATAATAAAGATCCTTGATTTTCTGGCAAATGACCCGTTAATCATAAGTTTATAGTCATAGTGTCAGGCAAAATAATAATATTCAATGAACGTTTGATCATAAATCTTTGCGTTACTTTGGACCAGTTTTACGAAAAGAAAACAATTTGAAGCGCCAACAGTCTGATGGTTAAAGGCACAGTTTTCAGTTCACGTGATTGAATACTTCGAATCCTGCCATTACGCTAGCTTAGTTTGAAGTTACAAGAAATTTAGTAATTTAACAGAAATCTGCTAAAATCTTCATTAAAAAATATTACTCTGTCATTTATAAGAATGAATGTATATCTGTGAAAATTACATAAAAAAAACAAAAAAAAAATTACACAGCAGACTTCTAGCACACAAAACCATTTTTTTACTTTTTAAAGTAAATTTTAGACTTAGTGCCTACATCTTTTGACAATACGGCTTTTAGAGCTAGATTCAAACAGATGAGACAGCTACAATAAAAGACTCGAGTTACGACTTTACAGACTAACACCTCTTAATAAATTTATTAAATTATTAACGAAATCTTATGTTTTCAGGGTATGGCCACCACATCAAGAACTAGAAGGAAGGTAAGATTTAAAATATTTCCCTAGAAACCTTTAAAATCGTAGAAGTTTGGTTTTAGGGTTATTATATTCTTTATAGACATTGAGAAACGAAGACCATTTGATAGCAATGCTCAGATAATATTATACAGTAAATGTACCAGTAAGCTGTTAAAATATTTTCCTAATTGCTAAGCCGGGTAGATGCGATGTAGGGTTGCTGAACCCATTAAGTTATATTGACATGTGTACAATTGTTTATGTCATTAGTATGTATTCCGGTATAATATTAGAGTGCTTTTATATTTCCATTCTGTCTTTAGATCAAATATATTTTTAGAAGCTTTTAAATTTTTTTTTATAAGTATCTTGTTTTCGTAGAAGAATTTGAGGTGGCAATGTTTGGAATGCTTTAAAGCACATTGTCACAGAAGCGTGTAAAGTATGTGAGAATTCGCATATGTTTTGAAACATATCACTTTTGTGGTCACTGAAAGGTTCGTTAATGTGTACATAGTTTGTATAACTTGAAGTTCTAGAATCCAGATAACTTAATTTAAGTTATGCAGGGTTGTATACTGTCATAAATAAATTAACCAGTACAATTTTAAAATTAACATTATTTTGTAAACTTGCAATGATATGGACTTAAAGTTATTGTTTAAGACAAAAATCGCATAGTTAATTGAATAATTTGCGTCAAAGTACAGTCGAGGAAATTGGTAGTGTTCTACCTTAAAAGCTACAATCGTTTGGACATTTTAAAACGACGACGCGAAACAAAAACTAATACGATGCAGCTTTTAAATATGTCTGTACGAAAAAATGTCGACTAGTGATACACGTCTAATTTATTTTTATTATTATCCCGTAGTTTGCAACTCACTGCTATCTGAGTGGTTCTTGGAAAGAAGAGGCGTTTGTCTCGTTGTAAGAAAAAGGCATTTTTTCCTTAAGTGAAACACTGCGAATTTCCGCGACTGTACGTGATATGCAGTCAGTACTATAGATGAGTTTTCTCCTTTGAAGTTGATTTTTTCCGCGTAAATACTTACTCATACTAAGTGGTATGACTTCATAAACACTTCAGTCAATGAGAATTTATTGCATAAGTGTTTCATAAGTATTTATAATGGCACTTATTTGTACTTAGGGAGTTTTGATGTCACTTTATGGATTTATTACATAATAATATAGGATACCTGTCTCTCTAACTTCGGCTTCCACTGCCATACATGAATACACTAAATTAAAATAATATTTCTATTTATAATACAAAATTAGAGAAATATA
>DVQG01000734.1:0-13094 GCA_018231605.1 Papilio ambrax
ATCAAAACTTTCGCATTTATAATATTAGTAAGATGTTAGATTTTGTAGAAGTTGAATTTACCCTTTCATTCCCTTGGTTGTATGTGCCCACACAATTAGGGACACGGCTGTCCCACATTTTGACTGTCCCATCCCAGCTGCCCGTGAGCACGGCGTTCACCTCACTAGCAAACTCCACACAGCGAATTGCCCCTTTGTGTTCTCCAAGAACCGTCTCTGAGCTTGCATTGAGATCATACATCTTGAGAGTCTGGTCTAGCCCACCGCTATATGAGTGGACTGCATCCTAAATTAAGTCATATAATAGTTAAGGTGTTAATTTTTGGTACATAAAATGTATGTAATTTGAGGATAGTTTACCCTAAAACAAACATCGAGAACCGGCAATTCGTGATTATATTTATGTCTTTCAACGTTCGAAGTGACGTCGTATAACCTAACTGAACAATCCCATGACGAAACAAGCAAGAATTGGCTGGATTTTGGTGCAAACTTGACGCTAGAAATCGCATCTTCTGGCAAGTTCTTCAATTTAAATTCTGTGCGGGACTCCGCAACCCGCGTCACAGTCATTGTGGAAGCAATTTTGTTAGGTAGTTTTTTAACAGTTTCAAGATAACTTTATGTGATTATGTTTTGAATTTTTCTACAATTTCAAATTGGTAAATATACAATAAACACCATGCATCACGAAAAACGTCACATTGACATATCCGTCAATTCGAATTTGAATTTACTCTTAAACAGATTATAATTTACACGTAAAATTGTCAAAAATAATAAAAATGAAAATAATCGCAATAAGCGCACGTCAGAAATACGAATAAATTTAGTATTTTTATTGTTTGAATGTTAATTTTATTTCATTTCTTTCTTTATATTTAATTCTAAAGCATAATATTTGGACTAAAGTGACAAAATTAAATTGAATGCATCTTTTCAATTGACATGACATGTTTGTGATGAGGTGTGTGAAATCTAAAATCCAAATCTTTTTATACTCTTTATAGAAATTAAAATCACTCTCTCGCTGCAATGGATTCATGCAAATCCTTAACTGCTTAAATATTTGTGATGTTACATTTATTGTGCAACTTTTTCACGTGAAATTAATCAACGAATGCAATACAAGCGTGCCTCAATAATATCATAAATGTCTACTTTCGCTCCGTGCAGTTGAGTCGCACTCCGATATATACGAATGGAGTGATTATAATATAAACTAACGATGCAAACCAACCTGAAAACTAAAGAAATGTTTATAGTACGAGCCTTGGAAAAGATTTTAGCGGATAAAGACATCAAAAGGTCTTATCACAATCAACTAAAAAAGTCCTGTGAGGTGGCTTTAGGTAAGGTTTCCATTTTGACATTTACACAACAGAAAACATATATTACAACACTGATTGACTATAATATAACTATTTACGTATCACTTATGCTAATTAAGTTAAAGTTTAGTTTAACAAGTTTTTTTGATTAAGTTTGTGTGATGACCTTGATGTAAAGTTGCAATGTGTATGTACCTTATCAAATTAGTGTATGTGTTTCGTTATTGCTGGCAAATACAATATCTGTAAAACACTTTAATGATGCTTGAGAAGGACAACTTTACCTAAATTTAAGAAGAAACAATATTTAGCCTATTGGTTAGAAAATGTGAAAGCAAGGGCATTAAAGTGATGACTTCTGATTCTTGGCATTTAATCAGTTTAGTAATAAAGGCTAGTTTGTTCTCATTTTAAAGTAAAATTTGAATTTCATTAATTTTTATCAATACAATATTTATGCATTAGTATAGAATGTTATGATAAAAACATGAATCATAACATGGAATGCTTAAAGATATAGTTAATGGTTATTAATTAAATTGAAATACAAACATGAAAAACATGTCACATTGGATGATTGTACTATTTTTCCACCTATCTGTAGCCTTGTTTTCCTTAAATCATAAAGGATAATTTAAAAAATAATTGCTGTACAAACTTTTTATAGCATGAATTTATATGTCAATAAGAAAACATTAGATTCTTATCGATTGGAATATCTTGGTTCAAAGTATTAATAGAATTAATATTGAATTTTTAAAAATGACAAAATCTGTGATAGTTGCCGCGCATATAGTATGAACATGGTGCAATAAAACAAAGCTATCTAATATTATTCTAATAAAATTACTTTGTTATCACATAATAAATTTTTTATATATATATGTGTTAATTCACCAAGCCCAAATGAAATAAATAATGAACTATACTATCAGTTTAGCCATAACTCAAAATATTTAGTGAAAGATTTAAAATAATTTTATAAAGCAATATTAATAAAAGTTTGTCCTAATTAATTTTTAACTTTGAGTTAATTACATGTATCGTTTAATTATTAATGAGCAAAGTACAGCACTATTCTGGACATTAAGTAAAGATAATATTTGCTTTATCATCACTTGGCAATTTTCCAGTACTTCTGGTGCTCTCAAGAATTTTCTGTTATGTAATGCATAATTTTATCTATGATTTGTATGTTACATTAAGAAGGTAGATTAAAGTATCCATTGAAGTTACAATAACTTACCATCACCATTAAGTAGTTAGTTTGATAAAAAAACTAAAACCATGTTTTCTTAAATTTTAATATAGCACATTTAACTTAAGTGTTCTAAACTATTACATCTTATTTTCAGAGGAAATAAAAGCAGAATTAAAGAATGGAGGTCAGCCGGAATCATCAGACAGTCCAACATCAGGCACTCTGCCACTACCAAAAAATGATGCCTCAAACATTATCACAGCTGAAAAATATTTCCTGCCGTTTGAGCTTGCATGCCAGAGCAAAGCATCGCGTATTGTCGTCACAGCTCTGGACTGCTTGCAGAAACTCATCGCTTATGGTCATTTAACAGGAAACATTCCTGATTCAACAACACCCAGAAAATTACTAATTGATCGCATTGTAGAGACAATATGTAGTTGTTTTAACGGTCCACAGACAGATGAAGGTGTCCAACTTCAGATAATAAAAGCACTTTTAACTGTTATAACAAGCCAACATGTGGAAGTCCATGAAGGAACAGTGCTTCTTGCTGTTCGAACTTGCTATAACATTTACTTAGCAAGCAAAAATCTAATAAACCAAACAACAGCAAGGGCGACTCTAACTCAAATGCTTAATGTGATATTTACAAAAATGGAGAACCAAGCATTGGAGTCTGAAACTAATCCCAATATTACTGAAAGTAATAAAATTCCTAATGGTAATATAGTGACTGAAGAAACAAATTTGAATAATGAAAGTGAAGAGAATAAAGATCAAAACTCTGTACCTGAGGAACCATCAGAAGAAATACTTGAAGCTAAAATTATAGCAAAGCAAATAGTTGACTCTGTGATTGATAATGCTATTTCAATTGCATCGAAAAAATCTGAAGATGATGTGAGCCAGAACATACCAGATAACAATGAAAACCCATCAGACTCTCAAGACAGTGTTAGTGTATCACAGGAGAGTGAACAAATACCAAATGAATCCTCAATAACAAGGATACCATCCCAAGAGAGTGTAGATGTCGCTTCAGAGAATGACAATTCTGTCACTGCTAAATTCACACATGTCCTTCAAAAAGATGCATTCCTTGTGTTCAGAGCACTCTGTAAACTGTCGATGAAACCCTTACCTGAAGGCACCCCTGATCCTAAATCTCATGAACTCAGGTCTAAAATTTTATCTTTACATTTACTCCTTTCTATACTGCAAAACGCCGGCCCAGTGTTTCGGAACAATGAAATGTTCATTACAGCCATCAAGCAGTACCTCTGTGTCGCCTTATCGAAGAATGGAGTAAGTTCTGTACCAGAAGTCTTTGAACTATCTCTGGCGATATTCTTGGCCCTTCTTCAAAACTTCAAAATTCATCTTAAGAAGCAAATTGAAGTTTTCTTTAAAGAAATTTTCATGAATATTTTGGAGACCTCCAGTTCTTCGTTTGAACATAAGTGGATGGTTATTCAAGCCCTGACCAGAATTTGTGGCGATGCACAAAGTGTTGTAGATATTTACGTGAACTACGATTGCGATCTTTCCGCGGCAAATCTTTTCCAGAGATTAGTTAACGATGTATCAAAGATTGCGCAAGGAAGACAAGCTTTAGAATTGGGAGCTACACCCAATCAAGAAAAATCGATGCGCATTAGAGGCCTCGAATGTCTTGTGTCGATTTTAAAGTGCATGGTAGAATGGAGTAAAGAATTATACATCAACCCCAACATGCAAACAACAATAGGCGAGAGAACTACAAAGGAAGACTCTGACCATCATAGTATTAAATCCCACGGAGGATCCAGTCTAAGTTTGGTTTCCACAGGGTCTAGTAATATTGGGAACAGAGAAACTCTAGATTCACCTGAACAATTTGAAGTTCTCAAACAGCAGAAGGAAGTTTGGGAAACGGGAATCGATCTTTTTAATAGAAAACCCAAAAAGGGCGTTGCATTTTTACAAGAGCAAGGATTGTTGGGTACATCTACGAAAGAAATAGCAGAATGGTTGTTAACTGACGAGAGGATTGATAAAATATTTATAGGTGAATATTTAGGAGAAAATGACGATCATTCCAAAGAAGTAATGTACGCGTACGTAGATTCCATGAACTTCTCTAACATGGATATCGTAGCAGCATTGCGCCATTTCTTAGAAGGCTTTAGGTTACCTGGTGAAGCGCAAAAGATTGACCGGCTTATGGAAAAATTCGCTGCTCGGTATTGTGAATGCAATCCAACTAATACGCTATTCATGAGTGCTGACACCGTGTACGTATTAGCATTTTCCATAATAATGCTAACAACAGATTTGCATTCGCCCCAAGTTAAGAATAAAATGACAAAGGAACAATATATCAAATTGAATAGCGGCATCAGCGACAACAATGATCTGCCTCGTGAATACTTGTCGCAGATATATGACGAAATAGCCGGCCATGAAATTAAAATGAAAAACACGTCAAAACCGGGGCAACACAGGATTGCTAATGAAAAGAAACGCAAACTCATATGGAACATGGAGATGGAACAAATATCAACCGCTGCTAAGAATTTAATGGAATCGGTATCCCACGTGCAGACGCCTTTTACAACTGCGAAACATGTCGAACACGTGCGGCCAATGTTTAAAATGGCGTGGACTCCGTTCCTTGCCGCTTTTTCAGTGGGTCTACAAGATTGTGATGATACCGAGATAGCTTCTTTGTGTTTGGATGGTATAAGATGTGCGATTCGTATCGCTTGCATTTTCCACATGTCTCTAGAAAGAGATGCATACGTCCAAGCTCTTGCGAGGTTTACATTGCTAACGGCTAACTCACCGATAACAGAAATGAAAGCGAAGAATATTGACACAATTAAAACATTGATCACTGTCGCGCATACGGATGGAAATTATTTAGGAAGTAGTTGGTTGGACGTAGTAAAATGTATTTCCCAACTCGAATTAGCGCAGCTGATAGGTACAGGAGTCCGTCCTCAATTTTTATCATCCGGCATCAAACCTCAACCCGATGCTTTAAAGTTTAGCCTCATGGCATTAGATCCCAGTGTGAAAGAGCACATCGGAGAAACGAGCTCGCAGAGCGTCGTGGTGGCCGTGGACAGAATTTTCACAGGCTCAACGAGGCTCGACGGTGACGCAATTGTTGATTTTGTAAAAGCACTTTGTCAAGTATCTCTAGACGAGCTGAGTCATTCTACAAACCCGAGAATGTTCTCTCTACAAAAAATTGTTGAAATATCATACTACAACATGGGCAGAATTAGGCTTCAGTGGTCCCGCATTTGGCAAGTCCTCGGCGACCATTTTAACAAAGTAGGTTGCAGTAGCAATGAAGATATCGCTTTTTTCGCCGTCGATTCCTTGAGACAACTTTCAATGAAATTCATAGAGAAAGGCGAGTTCGCTAATTTCAAATTCCAAAAAGACTTCTTACGTCCTTTCGAACATATTATGAAGAAAAATTGTTCTCCGACGATTAGAGATATGGTGGTCAGATGTATCGCACAAATGGTGAACTCGCAAGCACCGAACATAAAGTCCGGTTGGAAAAATATATTTTCGGTATTCCATTTGGCGGCGAGTGACCAAGACGAGGCGATCGTTGATTTAGCATTCCAAACAACCGGAAAAATCATATCGGAATTGTACGAGAAACAATTCCAAGCGATGATCGATTCATTCCAAGATGCAGTTAAGTGTCTTTCGGAATTCGCTTGCAACGCGAAATTCCCCGATACGTCCATGGAAGCAATAAGACTCGTAAGATCCTGTGCAACGGCAGTTGGCGCTTCACCGCAATTATTCGCAGAGCACGCGGGGCTCGAAGGAGAACCTGGTGCTCCAGAAGTGGACAGGGTGTGGCTGAGAGGGTGGTTCCCTCTCTTGTTCTCCCTGTCGTGCGTCGTAAGCCGTTGCAAATTAGACGTCCGCACTCGAGGGCTCACAGTCCTCTTCGAAATTATCAAAACACACGGTGAATCATTCCGTCCGCATTGGTGGAGAGATCTTTTTAATATTTTATTCAGAATTTTTGACAATATGAAATTACCCGAACATCAGTTGGAAAAGAACGAATGGATGACTACAACATGCAATCACGCGTTGTATGCAATCGTCGACGTTTTCACCCAATATTTTGACATCCTCGGCTCTCTCCTGCTCGAGCAGCTGTACGCTCAACTGCACTGGTGCGTGCAACAAGACAATGAACAGTTGGCCAGGTCTGGTACTAATTGCTTAGAAAATCTAGTCATATCGAACGGGATGAAATTCAGCGAAGACACATGGAGCAAAACCTGCCAGATTATGTTGGATATATTCAACAGTACATTACCCACCACTTTGCTGACTTGGAAACCGGATGAAAACGACGATAGCGAAACTCCTCACGTTCGTCATGGAATATTGAAGAAGCCGCAAGGAGGAGATGAATCGAAATCCTCCAACAGAGTCTTCAACAGTCTTCTCATCAAGTGCGTGGTGCAACTCGAGTTGATTCAAACGATCGACAACATAGTCTTCTATCCGGCGACATCGAGAAAGGAAGACGCCGAAACATTGGCTCTAGCGGCTGCCGAACTGACCGGAGGTACCCCGGGCACCGAGCAGGAGTGTCAGCGTGAAGAGCAGGGCATGTACCGTCTGCTTAGCTCACCGCACTTGCTGCGACTCGTCGAATGTTTGATGTGCAGTCATCGATTCGCGAAGACGTTTAACACCAACAATGCGCAGCGGAACGTACTGTGGAAGGCGAATTTCAAGGGATCTGTGAAACCTAACATGTTGAAACAAGAGACTCAGTCGCTGGCATGCGTTATGCGGATTCTATTCAAAATGTACAGCGACGAAGCGCGAAGGAACCACTGGCCCGCCGTGCAGAGTAGCTTGATTAAGATATGTTGCGAAGCGTTGGAGTACTTCGTAGGGTTGACCAACGAAGCCCACAGAGACGCCTGGACGTCCATTCTACTGCTGATTCTCACACGGATACTGAAGATGCCCGATGAAAGGGTATGTATTGTTTTTAATTGTAGTCTAAAGACAACAGCACTCATTCAGTTTAGTGTCACAACTTTAAACTATACAGTTAAAATAGGTAACGTGTGTAGCAGGAATTAGTTTAAAATGACTAAAGTAAAACATCGTCAAGTACCAAAACAACTTTGTCTAATTTTACCTTTGTGTAAATGTTTATAGACAGGTGTGAATCATCTATGCCGATCGGAAATTCAAACGCGCAACAATACTATGTTGGTCATACGAATAACAGAGGCATGTGTCCTTATAGGTTGATAGATACTGTTAACTTGCGTATGCTAATACATAAAGATCGCCTATTAATATAGATCCTCACGTCATACTTATGTAATGGTTACAAGTGTGTTTATCCCTCTTTTATTTTATTTTTTTGTATTAGTTTTATCCCTGCCAAAGGAATTCCCATTGATTGACCTTTGTATCAATAAAAGATATACCAACCAGCAAGGGCGTCGCCAGCCGGTAAAAAAACCCACTGGCTGAAAGAGGCTCAGATAGCTTAAAAATGACGTCACTGTCAGATAGGGGACAAAATCGACAATTTACAATTTGGTGGGAGATGCCCTTATCGTTTTGATTTAATTCTGACATATATTTTACAAGTTCCCAGTCTTAAGGGAGGGGCAGCCGCCCTTCTGGCGATGCACTTGGACCCCAATTTTTAAAATACACAAAATTAACTATGCTTTTCATATGTTTTATATATTTTTATTGGTGTAGTTTGCGGCGCACGTGTCCAGCTACTACCCACTACTGTGTGAGATCACCTGCTTCGACCTGAAGCCGGAGCTGCGCACGGTGCTGCGCCGCGTCTTCATACGCATCGGACCCGTCTTCAGCATCGTCACCACGCAATGAACTTGCAATATTTTACACAACAGGATGGCCTTATAGTTTACTAGGTTAAAGTATGACTTTGTTGTTAAAAATAAAAAAATATATATGCGTTCAGGGATTCTCCCCAGATATCGGGGGACTTAATGCATAGAAATAAAAAGCAATTGTTAATTCCTTAAATTTTAATGTAATATTTGACAGCAATCAGTACTTCAGTAGTATTAAAATTGATCTATTATATATAGTGTGTGGTAGTCTTATTGTTTTAATTTATATAAATTATTTGATTAACAATGTTTAAAAATATTAAACTGTATAAATCATAGTCGTTGTACCTATAAATAATATTTTATTCTGTATATTTGAAAGTTTTTACTGTTCGGAGAGCTGATCACTCGCTGACCGCTTCACGTGTTTCATTTCCGCGCTAGACTGATTCAACTGTGATCGTGATTTCCCGCAGCTTTCCTCCTTTCGATCTTTTTCCTATTGAGTGATTGCAGAGCTCGCACGATAACTATATTATCCATTATATAATAAATAAAAATAATAGACTTAAATGCAGTTTCTGTTAAACAATTTTGAGCCCCTCAATGGACCTCTCCAAAGAATCCAAATCCCAAATGACGAGTTGTCCATCTAGGCCGGAGGTGCTGAACTTCTTAGCGTTGGCTTTAGTGCCTTTGTAGAGGCTAATACAAGTGATGGCATTCTGGTGAATGGAATCCAAGTAAGTATCGCTCGTTTCAATACGGGCCTGACGATCCAACGACTGGAACTTCTTCATGGCAGAGAGCCCACCAGACTCTTTCCTCTGAGTATTATCCAACTTGGCTACGAAACGCAATTCGTCTCCATCATGGCAGTACAGCAATGGAATGCAACTATGGCCAGCAACCAACAGAGAGTTATTGGATATCCAATTACATCCCAAAAATGGCAGGTATTCAGTCTTAACTTTGATCATTGATTTGCCTTGAGTGGCATCAGCAATGTTGATAGAGCTATCGTGTCCAACCCACGCCACCTTATTACCATCCGCAGAAAACGAGACGCTATGTACCCAACCACCACCTGAAGGTGAATTAGGGAACTCGGCCAATAGTTGCCCCAAAGGTAACTTAGAACCCCAAACATTTGGGCCAGGTTGATCTTCAATATCTTTAATATAGGCAGAGAAGACTCTGACTTTAAAGTCTGCAGATCCGGCAACTAGAAGGATATTATTTGGATGCCAATCTAAGGTAGTCACAGTGGAGCGGATGGGCTTTTTAATATGCTTGGAGACCCACCAGTTGTTTTCTTTCTCAAAGTAACAGATTGAAATTAATCTTGCACCAGAACCGACAGCAAACTTGTTCTCCATTGGTGACCATTTTACGCAAGTCGCTGCTCGGTTGATACGTAAAAGGACCAATGTAGTGGTCCATTTCCCATCATCACCTTGTGTCCACACATATGCATTACGATCGACAGAACAAGTAACAATTCTATTAGTGTTGGGTGCCCAGTCAATGCCCATAACTCTCAAGTCATGCTCCACAAGGTTATTGGTTTGCTTCCATTCGTTTCCCTCTTTTTGGTAAATATGAACTTCATTGTTGTTGGGTGAAAATGCAATCTCTGGAAGAATAACATATAAAGATTAGCTTTAAAACTAATCAAATGTGAGCCAAATACAGTGGAAATTTTATAGAGATTCCATAGCTATAAAATAATTGTTATTGTTGGGGAATTTTCATCACTCTTTATAAACATTGATAGCTGGTATAAGTATAAGGTCATCTAGGATTTAGCTCTAAAAGCAGAATGTGATTGAAAATTGTTAAATAATGAAAAACAATTCATACTTACGAGTTCTATCCTTATTCCACGCGTGGCACGTTATCGGGGCGCATGAGTCACCGAAAGTCAGCGTTTGAGACATCGTTAGTGCTAAAATCAATACATTGTTTAATAAAATATAGATTCGTAACTATTTACCTGTAATTAGAAATCTGTTTACCTGGTAGTTCCGGATAGCGAATATTTAACGGCAAGGAACAGCTCTGCTCTAGTAAACACTAGAAATCCGCGGACTCTGGTCAGTCTACGCGAATTCCTGTGTATTAAAATAAATTTCAATTACATACGTTATATTTTTACATAGTTGGTCAAAATGCACTATTTTAAACATACTTTTACCTTTTATAACGACCACAGCAAACAGCGGATATTTTATGTGTGACGTAATGAAAATGACATTGACAATTGACTTGACAGTTTTCTTGCTGCTCATAGATTAGAGATTATTATGATGAGAAAGCGACTTGAAGGTAAGTTTTATAATAAAATATAGGGGATATCTTTGCAATAATAGTTTTAACCACAAAATTTTTATCATTTTAGTTAAAATCTCTAAATTATTTGAAATTACATTATGCAAAAATGGGAATCTAATTAGAGTTTGGATGGTTTGAACGCAGGATAAAATTGAACGCTTTCCATAAGCTTTGATAATCATTGACATTTGCGCTATTGGTAAATAATCATATTTTTATCATAACAAATATTAAAATAATAACAAAAACTAGTAACTATCATTTCGGCAATGTCTGGGAGAGGTAACCTTATCATATAAAACTGTATAATATTTGACAATAATGATTAAGTTTGTATTTTATCCTACATGTCTTAACCTTAGGTAAATTTCGCCGGCACCGCAACCAACAAACCTTGTCTTCTGTGGCTAAAGAAACTGCAATTTCCCTCCCCGCTGACAGCCCTATATTGGCGATATTTAAATCCGCTGCTGTAAAGCTAAACGATCGTCAAGACAGGCATGAGCGACTGGTCAAACTTTCCAGGGATATTACTATTGAAAGCAAGAGGATCATATTTTTACTGCACTCTGCTATAACGTAAGAGACACATCTTACTAAATGTGTTACATGTGCAAGTTAAGATGGATGGATGGCTGTTTGTTAAAGGGTAAAACGGCTTAACAGATCTCAATGGAATTTGACATGTGGACCAATGTCTAGGCAGTGTAGTATAGAAAGAATGCATCAGCTATCAATTAAGTTTCTATTTCATACCGTGTAGAGAAGTCGCGAGCGCAGCTAATTTTCATATAAATCTGTTTACATTGTCAATAAAAATACATTATTCCTATTTTGTAGCAAAGAAACATGTGAAAAGGCTGTTTCAGAAGCAATTATACGGCTTCAGAAATTAGCTAATGGTCCAATAAAGAGTATTGGCCTTGAGCTTGAAAACATACCAAACTATTTACATTGGCGTGCGGTGACTCCAGGTTTCCAGGAGTATGTTGAAGCGAGAACTTTATGCTCATTGATGCAGACACAGAACATAATAACTTTTAAAGAGACACAAGATGAATTTATTTATAAGATAGAAGATGAGACAAATGACAAGGAGAGAAGTGTTGTCACTATGCTGACTCAGAATGACTACATGCTGGGTATAGCGGACCTCACGGGGGAGTTAATGAGGCGAGCAATTAACAGCATTGCAAGTGGAGACAGCGAAGAATGCTTTAACTGTTGTCAGAATGTCAGAGATCTGTATACAAGTTATTTAGGTAAGTGTCAAGAAACATTTTTGTATGATTTACTAGGATCTTGCTTCTTATTAACCTTACTAATATTAATGTAAAAGTTTATTTCTATTGTTATGTATGTCCAGAACTTCTCAATGGATTATCTTGAAGTTTTTTGCAGAGTATTTCTTTTCCATAATACTCGGCCTGACCCTATACTAATTAATGTGAAAATGTGTAACCTAAAAACTTTGAGTAGGCATCAAGCCCCTCAGTGGGGACATATAGTGAGCTGGTAGGTTGTTGAATGAATAGGTATTTATTTATTCTGTATGACATGTAGGCGTGACTGGGGGCAGTCGCGAGCTGGGCCGCAAGCTGGCGACGACGCGCCGCAACGTGGAGAAGGTGGAGTGCGCGGTGTACGCGCTGCGCGTGCGTGGGGGCGAAGCGCCGCCCGCGCTGTTGGCACGCCCCACCTCTCCGCACGCCTGGGACGCCGCCTCCGCACACTCAGACGACGAGGGCTTCTTTTAATTTAACATAAAATAAGTGCTAATAAATCTTGATTTTTTAATCTTTGTTGTTTCATTAAAAAAAAATCACTCAAACCAACTTTTTGAGATTCAGTAAATACTCTGCATATACTAATACTTCTATACTAATATTATAAAGAGGAAAGATTAGTATTTTTGATTTTCTGTATGTATTCGATTCACGTAGAAACTACTGGGCCGATTTTATAATTCTTTCACCATTAGAAAGCGTTATCAGTGAATGACAGGCTATATTTTTATTATTTTTTTATTTCACGCGGAAGAAGTAGCGATCAACAGCTATTTGTTGTAACACACTGGCATGGCGATGGCAGCATCCACTATTCGGAAGCGCTTCTATTTACAGATCCGGTCAACGAGAAAAAAGTGCGCTATCATTTCAAAATTGTATTCGTTGTAAAAGTTATTATTTTGTTCGTTGTAAAAGTCGTTTCTATTAGATAACCCATGATCAGGGCCTGAACTACTTTGATTAATACCACATTCATGTTAGCTGCCTCCCAAGGCGAGACCATCGGCTGGCGATTTTTTTTTTTTGTGACTGAATGGCCACTGTTTGCCTTGAAGAGGCATTTACA